>WPIO01000012.1:7917500-8175000 GCA_009760855.2 Cristatella mucedo
TATTTTTCTAAAATGATTGCAGTTAAGACAATTTAAAAATTGAATAAATAAGTTCATAGTACGTTGACAGAGTTCAAGTTCTCTAAGGGTGCTTATTCAAATGTATGGTTATTATTATTATTCCCAAAGCTTTGTCCAAATAGATTCATGTCATTTCAGTTGACTGCCCTTGAACTTCCCGTGAACAAAACTGTGTCTTTATGAATGCCGGAATGGTTAGAGGGAGACCATCAGACTGATAAATGGTCACATAGCCTGAGAGAGAGAGAGAGAGAGAGAGAGAGAGAGAGAGAGGCATGTACATGTAAATAGAATCGAGAAAGACCAGTGCAGAAATGACAGCATTTCTGGAGCCTGAGCAGGGCAGCCACACTGATCAAGAAGTCTTAAGAGCACAAGGGCAGAGAGTGGGAATAGACGATGATTGAAAATACCGGAGGATGAGAACAGATGAAAAACGGGTGAGTGTAGATAGACTGACTAAGTTCACTGAAAGTGAAGTGGATGAACTGACCGACCCAGAGACAGGACAAAGAGAAATTGTTTGGGCGTTTATAAACAGACGTGGATGCATGATCGAGAAAATTGGGACTAATCTCGAGACAGGAGACATGGGTCGCTGCCTTCCTTCGGTTTATTCATGTCTGCAAGCACGTGCTTGTGCACCATAGATAGACCGCGATCTGACAAAGGTTGAAAGGAATAGAGAAACGAGACGAGAGTTACCATTGAGAAGGAGCGAGAAACATTCAGCTAACTATCAAAGCTGGTAAAGTTGTAACCGGGTTCCAGGGGTCAGAGGCTAATTCCCCGCCAAACCCGCCATACTCCGGACAGGCTGCCGCCCACCATGCCGCCGAGCTAGGGTAAGACGAGCGGCCGTCAGGTTAAACATCTTTATAACGCATGCGCCAACAACAACAGAGCAACTAAACAAGTCTACAGGGAGGGTCCTATACACAGTACACTACGGGGATGCAAGACGACGCAGCAAGCTCGAACAAACGTGTTAGTTGGGGTCAGTCGGCTTCTGCAGTCCTGCCGTTGTACCGACTCCGAATCCAACAGTACGAGCGTACGCCGTCCAAAACCCGGCTGGCTGAGTAACTGCCGGCTAGTCTGAGTCGACAACTACCACAGTCGTAAGCTTCCACCGAAAGACGCCAACACACGGGGGGGGGGTTCACGAACAAGCTACACGGGGAAAGCGGAATAAAAACAAGTCAACAACGAGCGAGCTATCCAGTTCAGCTCGGGCCTTGGGTACTCGTCCCCTTACGTGCGTGGCAGCATCGCCAGAGCAAGCCTGCACGAATCCAGGTGCATAACTCGGCGAGACCGGGAGCCTCCAACACCACGACTTACTTGGCCAACTTCCAGTACCCGAGAGCCCCGGTGACCTCACGTCACCACATACATCCGGCCATGCCGTAGGGTCCGACCCTGGCCTAGCCGGTGACCCTAACCATCTTTATAGCCGTCCGGTCCCTGTCAACCGAACCCAGCCTGGGTACAAAGTAGTTACTGACCTTTGGATCTCAACAAGGAGAATGCTTTGTGCACGATACAAAAGAGTTTGGAAGTGGGGACGAGTATGCAAACAAGTTCAGTTAATCAGTGCTCTCTGCTCTGCAGCTGTGTCATTCTGACATTCTGAAAGAGCTGTCACCCCATTGGTCTCTGCAGAGGAAGGGGAGAAGCTGCAACTAGTGCTCTATTGGATGATCGATATATTCGTGCCACTTGATTTGTTGATTTCTCTAAGCAAAGTATTGGCAGTGGGTATGGCTACTGTCGTAAGTAGCAAGCAAGCAGCAGCAAACAGCGGTCGACGAGAGGCTCGAGGAGTGGCAGCTGATGGAAAGTCTGCATTCCTGCAAAAGATTCGTGTGCGCTATTATATCTCCACATACTGGCCGAGAATAGGTGTTCATAAATTCACAGCTTCCAGCTAAGCAGAAAAAAAAGCAAAGCTAGTTGAATGTCCCGACATGCTGAAGCTGGTTTGCTGTGTGTGGCAGATCTGGAAGTTCAGTAGGAGAATCTGATTTATGACGGATATTCAAAGAGAGACACATCTGACTTTGTGAGAAATGATACATCCAAAAATATCTTATGTATACAAATCAGGTTGCTATCTTCGAACTGATTATCTAGGGATAGATGGCTTCTCTTGCAGGTTTACTGTTGTTGACTCTAGTTGTAGAACTAGAAGGCATGGTGGTTTACTACTACCAGTCTAATTGTGTCATTCTTTTGGTTTAAGAGCACAGAAGTGAGTTGCGAGCTAATTATTGCTACTGTGTTGCTTACTGTTTCATTTCCTCGCTGAATTTTTGCCCATAGTCAGCAGTTCTTTAACATGTGCAAGCAAGCTTGCTTGCAAATAAAGGCTATGGTTTTTAGCTGTTTTTAGCGGTTTATGGCTCTGCCTACACCCCAGCAGGGGACGGTGGCACTGCTGGTCCTGATTCATTGATTCCTGCATTGACCTCGGCTGCTGCTGAAGCGATGGCACTGCAACAATCACAGCCAACAAAACAGATTTCTCAAACAGAAGAGCTGCGCCAAACCCTCACGCTTGTGCTGGAAAGGCTGAGGCTGCGTGGCACGGAAGCCTTGCTATTTAGCCGTCGTCAAGATGCCTATCGACTTGCTTACTGTCAAGAGCAAGCCCAACCACGACCTCTAACAGTAGCAGTTTGTGGATTACTTGTGGTGGATGTTCGAAAACGCTAGCCTGCATAACAGCTATATGTCGAACGTCAACGATTATTTAAAGAAGGTAAGCACTTGCAGTTGCTCACCCCTGGCTTTTGACCTGGCCGAGTGGCTAAGATCCACCAGCCTCGGTTTGTGAGGCTGGTGTCTAGTTTCAGCCACCGTGCTTCCTCTCTTCGTGGGGGGGAGGGAGCTTTGTAAGGACAGCAGCAACACCAATCGTCCGTTGCTGTCACTGATGTCTAGGGTGGCTGGGCAAGAGTAGGCACGTGCCTTACAAGCATGGAACACCCGTAGGGTACCATCTTGTCAGTGGACAAATAAGAGAACGATTGACATAACAACTCAGTTTACCTGAACATGTACACGTGGGCGTCTACTTGCTGGTGCACTTTTGAGAGTGGGCATCTTCGTGCGTGTGTGCTTATGTGTTTGTACACAGAGGGAGCATTGAGGCTGCCCACTGATTTGCAACTGCTTCAATAGCAGCACATATATGGGCAGGTAGAAGAACAGGTGAGCGTCAGCTCTAAGTGACGTACCATGGAGATGCATTTTTGTTATTGCCCGCAGCCAGTTGTTGTCATCTGACTGGTATGGGCAGAGGGAGCATTGTGTGCCTCATGTTTCTTTGTCTCAGCCTATTTTGAGTCTATTGAGCTCTAACCGTTGCTCCTAAGTTGTCAGACGTTAGCAAGTGGAGGTGCTTGTGCTCGAAGTATTGTCATTCGCAAAGTCTTGCCGTCTCAGCTTCAGCATGCCATGTGCTGGCTCATTTTTTTTAGAAAGAGCAAGTGCAGAGCCAGCTAACTTGTTGCTTGCAGCACTCGAGGTATTCGAAGCAGAAGTCAATGGAGTCGTGCAGCAGCTCGGCCCTTGCTGCTATCCAACGTTGTCGTCTGCCCTTGAAGTGCTAGCTCCTGCAGCAGTCAAAATCTGTGTAAAGTAAACCGTGATAAAGTTTACTCCATGTATCAGAAAATGTAAATTTGTCACATAGGTTGACCCTCTTCACCCAGCAGCAGTTGTTAGATGCAGCCACAGCAGCATGCCAACAAATCAGACAGAAAAGATTATGCATTAGTCGTCAAGGTGCACGCACGGTCTGGCAAACGGAAGTAGCAAGTGCTTTCCTGAAATTATTTATAGGCAGCGATTTTCTGCAGAGTCTATTCAGTCTTTGCTTGCTTTGGATCTCATGTCCAAGGCGAGGATATTATGCATGCTGATACTATGCATTCAGAGGCCCGTCCGGCAGAGGTAAGCAAACTGCTTTGAACGTTAGCGCAGTCAGCATCTCTACTTGAAAATTAGAAACTATGTTTGTTCATACATTTAGTCATACTATGTGGTTGAAGAAAGAGGTAATGTGCCATGATTTTAGTAATAACTTTATGAAATTACAATTCAATGAAATACTTTAATGAAATAACAAT
Source organism: Cristatella mucedo (assembly GCA_009760855.2). NCBI lineage: Eukaryota > Metazoa > Bryozoa > Phylactolaemata > Cristatellidae > Cristatella > Cristatella mucedo. The sequence continues at coordinate 7,921,658 of WPIO01000012.1, forward strand.
TTAATGAGTTTAATAATGAATTAAGGAAAGCACTAGACACGTACTTTTTCTTCTAGCTTATATTGTGTTTCCAGAGTAAATCAAGCTGGTTTAAATTTATTCACTTGATTTTGAGATCCTCCCCTGCCCCTGTTGTTTGAAATTTTTCTACCAGTTTGTGCTGGAATTATCACGTGAATTCCATAATTTGCCAACGTTCTATCAAGATGAACACGAGAATGCAAGGGGGGGGGGGTTTACTCTTGCTGCTGAATTTTGTTCAGCATTGGTATGCCTACAGTAACTAAATCCATGCCAATCCTTGAGTGACTTTTAACTCGATACTCTGCTTTTATATTTTTATGGGAAATGACAAATATTTTTTTATGAAAATAGAGAGCGGTGTGATTAATTAGACATATATAGACCACAAGAAATATAATGAAGTGAACTAAATTGAACCTGTACACAATCACTGAAAGCCTCAACTTTGCTTGGGAAGGCTGGCCTGATTGTAAAACACTTTCTTATTTGTTCTCGAGAAATGAGCAACGTCCTGAGTTTTGTCGTGTGTCTTAAAGCTCTTGCTCTATGTACTATGCTCGATTGATATTGAGGTGGTTACCTCTGGAGCCTTGACGTATTCATAGAGAATCATCAGCTCACATTGAAGTTCAATTGTAATAATAATAAGAAAAATAGTAATGCACTTGATAAAGCACCCTCGGAGAACTTAATCTCTTTCTAGGCGCTTAATATTTGCTGCAAAGGGAAATGCAATTGAATGGTAAGTTAAATCATGCTTGAAAAACAAACAAAATGAATAATATGGTTAGGGGTGACATTCACAGGGTCAGCATTCAAATGTGGTTATTGGCAGCATGCACAGTGTCAGCACGCATAAGCACGTGAAGGACGAATCACAAGGACCCACTAAATGCTGTCCTAAATAGGTGTGTTCAAGGGCAGGAGCTACGGGGTAGCACAAAATCACTGAAAGACTCAACTTTGCTCGGGAAGGCTGGCCTGATTGTCATGCACTTTCTTATTTTTTTCGTGAGAAATGAGCGACATATTGAGTTTTTTCGTGTGGCTTCAAGCTCTTGCTCTATGTACTTGCTACCATGTACTATGCTCGATTGATATCGAGGTGGTTACCTCTGGAGCCTTGATGTATTCATATAGAATGATCGGCTCACATTGAAGTTCAATGGCAGGAGCTACGGGGTAGGGGGAAGCTTTATTCTTTCTGTAGTAGTCTGCAGATAAAGCTAAAGTCCCGAAACATGGAGTAGTTAGGCTAGGAAATAGCCAGCATGCTAGCGTTCACTGGAAGATTCAAAGTGTCAATAGCTGGCGGTTTAACCGGCTGGTCCACTTTCTGATTTGTCCAGACCTTAACCGGATATGCTACGTCGATGAGCCAGTCTCTTCCAAAAGGTTACGAATAGCTATAATTGAGTGGCAAGTATGCCGTCGCATTTTTTTTATTCTTTGCTATCTTGGCTGGTACTGTCTTATGTTTTCTTTATATTAGCATAGTTAACATACGTCGAGTTGAAACATAGTTCTTTTTACATTGAATTTGAAACTAGGGTTCGCTGGCTGCTGCAGCTGAACGCTGGCAACACCTTGTAGAATCAGCTTTAAAAAGACGTGTGGAAACACCAGCCTTGTCCTAAATACTGCTTATTAATATCAATTCTCGACGTGTCTGGTGCATTGATGCTTGTGTACTACGAACCTACCGTTCTCATTCCAAAATGAGCAGCTCCTACTGTAAAAGGGAAAACACATCGCTGTTAAAACTTGTATTCTAATAATTGCATCTAGGTATTACCAATTTGATAAGTAGGTCATTTGTATATAACCCTTCTTTTACTTCATTGGCACACAAGTAATTTACCATTATTTAATATGTAATAATTGGAAAAATGACTGTTCACCTAATTTGCATTTTCTGGAATAGCTGGGAAGCGGTGTAAAGCTTTACCTGTACTCTACGTTTCCGTTTAATTTAGGTCATGAAGTGGCTGCATCGAGTTCCTACATATCCAATCGGCTTTCGAGTGGAAGAACTTCAAACTAGGAGGAGTCAATACATAAGGAAGCACAGATTTTAGCTCAAAACATTAAAGCTGTAAGTGCTTTTTGCCATGTAGCAGGTATAAACACTTATGTTGTCTTTACTTTCTTTGTAAATAAACGGATGTAATGTAATATCTTGCATGTTTTAGCAATAATTGATTGTTAGTTTTTGCAATGCATTTTAACATATGCTGGAGGATATAGTCGGATGCAGCTGCTAGACTTAAGCTGACATATGATGCGTCGAGGCAGCATTCCGGCTCAATCTCAAAATGCTTTACCATTAACATTGAAGAAGTCACATGTCAAATTAACTTTTTGGATCAACAAAAGCCCCCAGATTTTATCACTTTGAGTCATATCAGTTTCATATTTCATATTATAGGTATTAAAAGATATAAACAAGTTTTAGTACCCTAAATAACGCCAGATGACAGCACTAGGAACTGCAGTCAGCGACATCGATCACTAGCGGCAGTGACATCTACAATTACTGCATTATACAGTACAATGTCTTTGTGGACATGTCCATATGTTCAGCTACACTTACGAGACCTAAAATGGCGATAATAATAATAATAATAATAATGCACTTGAAAAAGCGCCCTCAGAAAACTCAATCTCTTTCTAGGCGCTTTACATTTGCAGCAAAGTGAAATGCATATTAATGGCAAGTAAAATCATGCTAGAAAAAAATGAATAATACAGTTAGGGGTGATATGCACAGGGTCAGAATGCAAATGTGGTTAGTGGCAGCATGCACAGTGTCAGCACGCATAAGCGCATCAAGGACGAATCACTGGGATCCACTAAATGCTGTCCTAAATAGCTGTGTTTTAAAGTTCCTTTCAAATGTGGTCAGGTCAGGGGATGTTCTGACGCAAGCCGGAAGGAAGTTCCAGGCTTTGGGAGCATACGAACTAAATGCATGGTCTCCAAAGGATTAAAGGTTTATGCGAGGTATTTCTAGACTGTTGGATTCCGAAAAGCGGGTGGTACGATGCTTGGCCTGATGGGGTAGTATATCTGAGAGATAGGCTGGAGCCATAGAATGAAGGGACCTAAAAGTGAGCGACAAAACCTAGAAATCAATCAATTGATTGACTGGTAGCCAGTGCAGGTCGGAGAGAAGTGGAGTAATGTGGCAACTGCGATGCTCACGACAGAAAAGCCTAGCTGCCGAGTTGTGCAGCAGCTGCAATCGCCTAATCGCACATGCTGGTAGGCCAGTAAGCATTGATTTGCTAAAGTTGAGACAAGATGTCACGAATGCATGGACCAACTTGGACACGGTATCCTTATCTAAACAAGCTTAAGTTTTAGCAAATGTTAAGAGGCTAAAAGTATGCAGATTTGACTGTGAAGATGAAATGGTCGTCTAACGAGAGGTCGCTGTAGAATATGACACCTAGATTTCTAGTTGATTCAACCGGAGATATGCCGACAGAGCCAATTTTGAGCGTCAGCCTTTCCAATTTCTGAATCACACTGGGTTTGCCCGTAACTAGTAAGTTACTTGTATCATCGTTTAGTTTTAGAAAATTTGCTGCCATCCATGTGCAGATGTCATCAATGCATACAGCAAGTGAGTTGAGAGAACTTGAGGTGCTCGAAGGCTGGGAGAGATCAAAGCAAAGGTTCAACTAAGTGTAGTCCGCATAGAAGTGAAAGCCCAGATTGTCCTTGGCAATCAAATCAGCAAGAATGAGAGTATAAACCGTGAAAAGAACCTTACCTAGCACGGAGCCATGAGGTACTCCATATTTCAGAGGTACCTCGGATGATCTTGGTCTATTCACGTCAATACTCAGGAGTCTCCCACTGAGATAGGACCTGAACCACTGCAGAGCAGTGCCAGTGATGCCCAGGCGAGATGAGAGGCGCTCTAGAAGAACTTTGTGATCGATGGTATCAAAAGATGCCGAAAGATCAAGCAAAACAAGCAGAGACACTCTACCCATGTCTGCATTCCTAAGTAGGTCGTTGTATACCCGAAGCAAAGCTGACTCTGTGGAGTAATTAGCTCTGAAGCCGAACTAGAACTTACTAGCAAGGTGCACGTTTTTGATATATGAGTTCAGCTGGTCTGCCACGACCCGTTCCAGTGTCTATGATAGGAATGGTAGAAGGGAGACTGGACGGTAGTTGCTTAAGTTCTCTTGTTCTCGTGTAGCTTTCGTGCGAAGTGGCCTGACTACAGCTTTTTAGAAAGGTGCTGGGACATGACTTGATGCTAACGACATATTATTGATGTTAGTTATGCATGGCAGCAGCAGATTAATGCAACGTAGGAGCAGGACAGTGGGAATAGGGTCCAGAGGACCTGTTGTGTTCTTTGATTGAGATACGAACTTTAGGACTAGATCACTAGTGACCTGCTTAAATGCAGACGTTGAGGTGCAGCCAGTAACCGAGGAACAGTATCGTAGTGGGCGAGGTTGTCATCGCAGGGATGGATTCCCTGATCTTGTCTATCTTCTGCACAAAGAATCGAGAGAAGCGATCGCCTAGATCATCACAAGGATCATCAGGTAAGGAGCTAATATGGAAACGGTTGAGGAGATGGTTTATTGTCGACATCAGAATTTTTGGATGTGCATCTGTGATTCAACAATTTTTCTATAGAAGCTAGATTTGGCCTTTGCTAGGATCGATTGGTACGACCTACAGTAGTCTTCATATGCCTGTCGATGGACAGTTAGTCTGGATCTTTTGTATGCTTTTTCAAGCTTTCGTATAGTAGAATTGGCTAGTTTAATGTCTGTGGTAAATCATAGGCCGTCTGGGTGGCGGCGCAAAGTGCACTTTGTCAGAGGTGCAAACTCGTCAATCGTGTCAGCTAGTGTCGTGTTGTAGCTATCTACCAATGATGACAGATCGGAGGGAGGATGGCGCAGCAGAGGTGAAGCAGATATTCTCGCACGGACAACATCGATGTCAAGGGTCTTGAGGTTTCGCGATTCACAGGCTATTTTAGAGGAGGATGTGGGCACACACTGTAGATTGAATGAGATCTGCATGTGATCAGATAAGCAGGATTCGGTAATACTTGGTGATGAAAAAATGCAGTTCTATGAGAAAATCTGGTCGAGTGTGTGACCCTTGATGTGGGTAGGGCCATGCACATGAGCCAAAAGATACAATGAGTCAGTCAATGCACGAAATTTGGTGCTAAAAGCATCAGATAATTTATCAAAGTGAACGTAGAAATCATCCATAATGAGGAAGGATCAATTTTTTTCACACATAATCGAAATGAGATCGGAGGAATCTGAGATAAAGGAGGATTTGGTACCTGGTGGGCGACAGACTACTGGCACCGTCGGTAGCTTGTTTTCTGGTGAGACCAAAACAATTGATTCAAAAGACTGCTTCGAGGGTACTGCAAATGGCTTGAAGTTGAATTTATAGCACACGATAATAGCAACTCCACCTCCAGTTTTGATTGATCTAGGGGTGTAAGATCTTGGATACCCCGAGTATGTCACGGCCATATTATATTCTAAATTTTAGGTCGCAGGGATAGAGAATGACCATTCTGGGTAATCGAATGAACATTTTCAAATTTATTTCCAGTGAACGACAACACTAGTGAAATCCATGTCAACAGTTTACCTGCTTGTAAAGACGGCCAGCTTGTTGCCAGTGGCAGCTACAGGAACTGGATGAGCAGTCCAATTCAGTAGGTTCGTGGTATAATACTAATTAGTTACCAAGGCCCCGGCAGCAGTACATTCTCAATACATTATCCGTAATGATAGTCTAGTAGCCACACGGAAGTCGCTCCTGGTTTGCAAGCCGAGTAAAAAACCAATATGGAGATGTTTCTGGTCAGTAAAATAGAAGTGGGCATTGGAATACTGCATCCAGCAGGTTTATATGAACTGGAGGAGTTAGGACTGTGCCCCGGCCGAACGGGCCTAAGCTTTTTTGTTGTCCTAACTGCCAGTGGGGCGGTTGAACTCGATAGGGCTCGTCATTATTTTGAAAATTGAACGTTTTGTTCATAGTTTGGAGTGACATTCTGCAGGTTAGCTTATGGCAGAGTAGCTTATATTCACAAAACTTGCTCAGTGTCCTCTGTTCATCAGGTCTATTTTTACGAATTAGTTTTTTTGAGTGTGGTCAACGATGATAAACAGAAAAATATAATGCATTTGTATAGCACCCTAAGAGAACTTAGTCTTAATTCAGGCAATTCACATTTTCGTTGGGGTTCGAACTCACGACCTCTGCCAAAACTTTTTCGACGCTGAACCATGCCAGCTCGAATGAGATCCATCGTTTCTCATTGCCTATTCATCCTGATTGCTATATGCCCCGAGGAATCGTCGATGTACCTGCCACGGACGTTGAACACAGCGTTATGGACTACGGTGTGACCAAGCTCAGTCTAAGCTGTCGACAAGCTTGTTGCTCACATAAAGGATATCACCTATATGGATTGTGAGGCTAAATTCTTTTGCATAGTGCCTGAGAAGGTTATTAGACATAACGGACAAGTCAGATGGCTTTACCTTTCAGCTTCTAGTTGTGGATACTGTCCTTTAAAGTGCGCATATTCGATTGAAATGTTATATCGCCTGAGCATATCTTATCGTGTTTAAACTTAAATATGGCAACTTTATTACCCGAACTGCATTTCGATCGCTGGCAGGGCATTGTTTAGATGCATCTTTGTCATGAGCTGTTGTTACTTTTCATTTCACTGTAAGTATCTCAGTCTCATCCTCTCCATCCTAACAAGTCCTAGATCAATTTAAAGGTAATTTTTAGAGTGAGTAGAAGCTTGAACGTTTTGTCACTTTGAGCCCAATCTGTGTCACCTTTCTCTTGGAGATATCACCACTTTTAGGGGGCAACGTCCAGTACAGCCGTGGGGATGGGAGTTGTGCACCCGGCCCCTATGATATTGTTCTTCCTGACAGCACATTTATTGGTATTTTGTAAATATTAATGGGGCGATCATCGGGAAAATGAGCACAAACAAGGCGATATTATCAATATTTTCACACATTTCATAGAATTGACTTGACATGTCACTATACTTTACAGCTCTAAGTATTTAAAGACATGTCCAGATGTGCGATCACTTCCACGCTGATCGCTCTCCGAGACTTTTCCAGCGGCCATCAGGCCACTGCCACTGCACTTCGCCTAGTTTAGGTATATGTCTGCTCCTCTGATGAACCTGTGACATAGAATGGACACAGGCCGATAACTTGCTGGTGGCCAGATGGTGGAATCACCATCAGGGTCAGCGGTGCACAGCTTTGGTCCGTCTGTGGTGTGGCATGAACACAGGCCAGTAACAAGCTGGTGGCCAGATGTTGGATTCACCATCACGATCGGCCGGTGCACAGTTGTGATCCTCGATGAATCATGCGGGACAACCAGGGGACTGGAGCAATGGAGGAAAGGGGAGTCGAGTAAGAAAAATGGGCGAAGGGAGCCGTGCGTCCTTCGGCTCCGTACGTTTTGCAATAAACTGTTGGCTTTGTTCGTGGGCTGGCTCTCTGATGTGCGATCCAAATGACAAGCTCTTTCGGCTATTTCGTGGGATGGAGCCAATGACACCTTTGGAGATGTCTTGTGCAGCATCCCAAGGCGTCAATTGCTTCGGAGACTTCGTTGGCTGGCTGCTGAACTTCGAGAGGGAGATGAAGAAAAGTGGCTACGAACCGAGTGAGTGGGACTTGTTTGTACTCCTTGCGATGCAAGGCGGTGCTTTTGCGTTTGCCTCGAGGCTCCGGCAGGCAGTTCAAGACGATTATGCCCAGCTTCGCGAGGCCGTAGCGAGGGTATTCACATCGCCTGCCAGTAGAGCACGATTGTCGCATGCTAATCGGGATAAGGCTGGTCGGACTGAGAAAGCTGACAGGAGCGACCGGAAGCGGCAGCAGCGATCACCGATGGGTGCCGGGTGACAGAGGTTTGCCAGGCAGCGGAGCAGTGGCGGCTGGCAACGGCTCTCAAAGCGATGACGGTTGGTCAGGCTGCGATGGCATTCAACGAAGCAACACCGTTGTGCGGGGCAACGGTCAGTGTTGTGGCTGAGGTGTCAGACAGTGAGATGCGCACGGAGAGGCGGCGGCATCGGTGAGGAAGGCCGTGGCATCCGCGTGCCAGTCGGCTGCAAACGTGCGAGTCGGCGGCGGCCACATGAGAGTCGGCTGCGTTCGTGACCGAGGCAGTGGCCTGCGATGCAGCACAAGCCATGACGGTGACAGTCATCTGCGACCTGTTATTGGGCTGCCACGCGGCACAGGCCGGAGATGGTGTGCACACCAAAGATTCGGCACAGGACTGAGAGGCTGTCCAGGAGGGAGAGTCAGTGCTGGCCGCAGAGACTATGCAGGTCGGAGTGTGTGCAGACCAAAGAGCCTGCACACGCCGGTGAGTCAGTGCAGCATGGGGAGATCACTCGTGACAGAGAGACTGTAAAGATTAGATAGGCTGTGTGGGCCAGAGAAGCAGCTACGCATGTCGGAGACGCAACGGCAGAATCATCAGAGGCGGATTGAGTGACGGCGGTCGAGGTCTGCAAAACGGTGGCTGTGGACGTCAGCACGGCGACGATGGCCGGTGGTTTACATTGCTGGCTGATCGCAAAAAGCCGTACGCCGTGTGCCTCCTAAGAACAGCCGTAAAGTAGCCTGTGGGGTCAGCTATTCATGTTAGCTGCTATGCCACGGATGTGTAGTGTCTAGTCTGTATCGTTTGTAGATAGGCTCGTTCATTGCTGCTCTGTACATTGCTGCTGCTTGTGTGGCTGCTGGAAACTTGTGACCTAAAGGTCAAGGGGGCATGTAGTTCGAGTTTATGCTTGCTCCTCGGATGAGCCTGTGATGTGGCATCAACACAAGCCAGTAACCAGCTGGTGGCCAGTCGGTGGATTCACCACCAGCGTCGGCCGGGGCACAGTTGCGGTCCGCCTGTGATGCGGATGGTCACAGGCCGGTAACCTACAGGTGGCCAGATGGTGGATTCACCATCACAATCGACCGGTCTACAGTTGTGGGCCTCGATGAACCATCGGGTCAACTAGAGGACTGGAGCAGTGGAGGAGATATGGGAGTCAAGTGGCCGAAGGGAGCGAAGGAAGCCGTGAAACCTTCGGCTCCTCTCTGTTAATTGTCTGGCTCCCTAAAGTGCGAACCAATCAACATTTCGGCAGTAGAACGGTGCAATCGATAAGGTCACACTCGGCAGATGGTCAAAGTTCATTACGAGGCTTGTTAATAGCTGTTAAAGGCAGCATCAAGTCCTCCACAAGGCTGCTCCAGTGCATGACTGAGGCAGTAATATCACTGGATCTTGACAGCCAGGTGGCAGAAACGGCAGTAGCAGCCGCTTGCCAGATGACTGCACTACTAACCGAAGCTTAAGACATCACTCCTTCATCTTCGCCTGGGGCATATACCATTACTGCACCATTAAGTACAAGGTCCTTAGGGACGTGTCCAGGTGTGTGATGGCTCGTCAAAACCTTCCTTGCAGCAGGCAAGCTGCTGCTGCTGCTCTTCGGCAGTACGCCGATGCAATTGCCGATTCCACACTCGGCCGACGATCGAAGTTCAACCCGAGGCTTGTTGATCACTACCGAAGGCACCACAAAACCCACCTCCAAGCTGTTCCGGTGCAAGGCGGAGACAGCAGTGCCACCGGCTGCTGACAGCGATATGGCACAATCGGCAGTAGCAGCAGCTCGCTTGATGACAGCACAACAAACCGAAGCCGGTGACATCAATAATTTGCTGTCGTGTGCAGGATACACTATAACTGCTACATAAAGTTTAAGGTCTTTGGGGCACTTCCAGGTGTGTGATAAAATCCAGATTGTTTCCTCGTATAGACCTTGCCAGCAGCTATCAGGTGGCTGCACTTTGACAGTTCTACGATGCGAGAGCCAATGCTACACTAGGCCGATTATCAAAGTTAATCGCGAGTCTCGTTGATCGCTACCAAATTCAGCACCAAGTCTTCCACAAGGCTACTCCGGTGCACAAGGTGGAGACAGCAATGCCATTGGGTCCTGACAGCGAGGTGTCAGAAGCAGCTGTAAGAGCAGCATGCCAGATGAAAGTGCTAGTAACCGAAGCCGGTGACACGGATCTCCCATTATCGGCAGTGGCACGTACCATTAATGCACCATCAAATTAAAGGGCTTGGTGGACGTGTGCACCTATGATTACAAACTGAAAATCATAAGACCTTGGATGCTCGAGCAAGTCAATGCTTGATCATATTTTAAATTTGAAGTCGCTCGGTAAGAAAATGACCGTTCTATTGAATTGAATGAACATTTTCAGATTTACTCCAAGTGAACGAAGCCACTTGTTAGATCCAACTTACCAGCTTAGTGACAAGGTAAGACTGCTAGATTGTTACCAATGGCCACGACTGAAAACAGATAAGGAGTAAAATAATTTAGTAGCTTCCATTGTATAGGACTCCTTATTGACCAAATCCCAGGCAGTAGGAAATTCCCAATAAGTTATCCCAAATGATATTTTAGAAGCCGCACACAAGTCACTTCTAGTTTGTAAGCCGATGTAAACAAACCAATACGAACATGTTTCTGTCAAGTATAAAATTATTGGGCATTGGAGTACTGCATGCTATGAGCTGGTGGAGGCAGGACAGCGCTTTGGCCGATCGGGTTTGTGCTTTTCGATCGTTCTTACTGTCAGTCGCACGGTTGACCTCGATGGGTCTTGTCACTATCTTGAACACGGAACTTTTTGTTCATAGTTTGAAGTAACGTGTTCTGCAAGTCCGTTGAGGGCAGATTAGTTTTACTTGCAAAGCTCACAAAGAACCCCCCCAGTTCAGCTGGTCTACTTTACAAAAGTAGTCATTATGTTGTGCTTCGTCAATGACGATCCTTCGTCTTTCATTGCCTCTTCATCATAATCTCTATATGCCCTGAGACCGTCGTCAACGTTCCTGCCATTGACCTAAGCTGGAGGCAAGCTCGTTGCCCATATGAAGGATATCCCCTATGGTCAGTCGAGGCTAGATTTTGAGGCTGAAATCTTTTGCATAGTGCCTGAAAAGGCTATTTGACACAATGAACAAGTAGCTGGCTTTACCTTTCATCCGCTAGTTGTGGATACTGCTCTTGAATGAACTTGTCTTCGATAAATGTTGTATCGCATGGGCGTGTCTGATCGTCTTAAAGCTTGAGCATGGTAACTTTATTATCTAAACTGACTTCCAATGGTTTTATGACATTTTTTAGATGTTTTTCTGTCGTTAGCCGCAGTTATTGTTCGTTTTAAAGTACTCAGTCTCGTCGTCTCCATTCCAGCAGGTCATAGATTGATGCCAAGGTTTTTTGCATCGCTAAGAATCTTAACATGTTTGTCGCCCCGAGCAGCATCTGCCTCATCTTTTATATTGGAGGTATTACAACTTTTAATACCTCCAATATGAAAAATGACTTGGCTCCTCAATACCTAGCTTTATCAAGTCTATTATTATTATATTAATATTATTAGCTAACCTACCACATCAGTTTCAGCATCCTCGTGTCCTTAGGACCTGTATCGACTATAAAAGAGTCGTTCCATTGCTCAGGCCTAACACCGTTCGTGACAGAAGATTTAGCTCTGCAGGTCCAAGACTGTGGAGCTCACTTTTATAATTCTTACCCAACGAAAGTTCTTTCCGGCTACCGAGGATGGCTCGTCCTTTCGAGTGGTCCAGAAATGCTACTTCCATGTTACCCACTACCTATACTGCTCTACTTACTCAGCTGTGCTTCCCACTTTCTATTTGTTGCTTGATATGATGGCTGTTGGCTACCGAATGCATAGTGAAAGCTACTTAGGCTGTGTGTGGGCTACAACAGTCATCCTACATAACACCCACTGGTGTTTGAGGTATGTATAGTTAAATTAGAGATACACTGCATTACATGACACATTTTCCCAGTAGGTTTGCTGGTGTTTGTAGAGCATCGTCATGCACTAGCAGTGTGTTAAATGCTGCCTTGCATTCTGTTTAACACGAAATGCTGCTAGATTCTCAATGTAGATTCATTAAAGCAGTGCAGGGTCATGTACCAATTAAAGTTCTATCGTTGCACGTCGGCCACTCACTAGACTCGGTGCAGACGTGACCGGCATTGATGAGGCTGCATCGAGCACATCCAGATCCATGCTGCACTGGTCGTTAAACCGTGGTAGCAGGAGCAGCAGCTGCAGCAGCAGTGCGGCTGTTGGGCCGAGCAGAGCTGGTTCGTCGTCCAAGAGAACTGAGAGCAAGCGATTTCTAACGTATTAATTTTTACTACCAATGAGCTACTTGTATCGACTGAATAGCCGTTGTTCGATGCAGTTGCTGCACCCTTGATTGTTGGATATGTCGATGTCAGCACGTTTGTGGATGAGTGCAGCCAGTTTGTAAAGGTATATTATAAGTGAAATGCACAGGGTCAGCCTGATAATGTGGTTAATAATACTCATAATATCATTAATGCACTTGATAAAACGCCCTCAGAGAACTCGATCTCTTTCTAGGTGCTTTACATTATTATTATTACTCTCTTTCTTGGCACTTTACATTATTATTATTACTTTATTATTTATTATTATTACTTTATTTGCAGCAAAGTGAAATGCAATTTAATGGTAAGTAATATCATGCTTGATTAACAAACAACACGAAAACAAGGTTAGGGGTGACATTCACAAGGTCAACATGCAAATGTGGTTAGTGGCAGCATGCACAGTGTCAGCACGCATTAGCACACGAAGGACGAATCACAGGGATCCACTAAATGCTGTCCTAAATAGGTGTTTTTAAGTTCTTTTTTAATGTGGTCAGGTCAGGGGAGGTTCTGGCGCAGGTCGGGAGGGAGTTCCAGGCTTCGAGAGCATACGAACTAAATGCACGGTCTCCAAAGGATTTGAGGTTTGTACAAGGTATTGGGAGACTGTTTGATACCGAAAAGTGGGTGGTACGATGCTTGCGCTGATGGGGGAGTAGATCTGAGAGATGGGCTGAGCCAAAGAATGAAATGACCTAAAAGTGAGAGACAAAACCTTGAAGTCGATCCGTTGCTTGACTAGTAGCCCGTGCAGGTCAGCGAGAAGTGGTGTATGGTGGCAACTGCGACGCTCACGACAGACAAACCCAGCTGTAGAGTTTTGCACCAGCTGCAATCGCCTGATCGCACATGCCGGTTGGCCAGTAAGCAGTGAGTCGCAGAAGTTGAGACGCGATGTCACGAATGCATGGACCAGCTTGGACATGGTATCCTTATCTAACCAAGCTTAAGTTTAGCAAATGTTAAGAGGCTAAAAATATGCAGATTTGACTGTGAAGCTGAAATGGTCGTCTAACAAGAGGTCACTTTGGAATATGACACCTAGATTTCGAGTTGATTCAACCGGAGATATGCCGACAGAGCCAATTTTGAGCGTCAGCCTTTCCAATTTCTGAACCACACTGGTTTTGCCCATAACTACTAAGTTGGTTTTAGGATCGTTTAGTTTTAGAAAAATTGCTGCCATCCATGTGTAGATGTCATCAATACATGCAGCAAGTGAGTTGAGAGGATTTGAGGTGCTCAAAGGCTGGGAGGGATCAAGGCAATGGTACAACTGGGTGTCATCTGCACAGAAGTTAAAGCCTAGATTGTGCTTGGCAATCACATCAGCAAGAGGGAGAGTATGAACCGTTAAAAGAACTGGACCTAGCACGGAGCACTGAGGAACCCCATATTTCAGAGGTACCTCAGATGATCTTAGTCCATTCATGCCAAAACTCTGGAGTTTCCCACCGAGATAAGACCTGGACCACTGCTGAGCAGTGCCAGTGATACTTAAGCGAGCTGAGAGGCTTTCTAGAAGAACTTTGCGATCGATGCTATCAAAAGCTGCTGAGAGATTAAGCAAAACAAGCAGAGACACTCTACCCATGTCTGCACTCCTAAGTAGATCGTTGTATACCCTAAGCAATGCTGACTCGGTGGAGTAATTAGCTCTAAATCCAGACTGGAACGTACTAGCCTGGCGTGAAGTTTCGATATATAAGTTCAGCTGGTCTGCAGCCACCAGTTCCAGTGTCTTTGATAGGAATTGTAAAAGGGAGACTGGGCGGGAGTTGCTTAAGTTCTCTTGGTCCAGTGTCGGTTTCTCGAGAAGCGGCCTGACTCCAGCTTTTTTTAAAGGTGCTGGGACATGACCTGATGCTAAAGACATATTAATGATGTTAGTTATGCATGGCAGCAGCAGATCAATGCAACGTAGGCGCAGGACAGTGGGAATAGGGTCCAGAGGACTTGTAGTCTTCTTTGATTGAGATACGAACTTTAGGATTAGATAACTAGTGACCTGCTTAAATGCAGACATTGAGGTGCAGCCAGGAGCCGAGGAACAGTATTGTAGTGGGGGAGGTTGTCATCGCAGGGATGGATTCCCTGATCATGTTTATCTTCTGCGCAAAGAATCGAGAGCAGCGATCGGCTAGATCATCAAAGGATCATCAGCTAAGGAGCTTATCTGGGAGCGGTTGAGTTGGTGCTTGATCGTCGACATCAGCATTTTTGGATTGTGCATCTGTGATTCAACAATGTTTCTATAGAAGCTAGACTTGGCCTTTGCTAGGATCGATTGGTACGACCTACAGTAGTCTTCATATGCCTGTCGATGGACAGTTAGTCTGTATCTTTTGTATGCTTTTTCAAGCTTTCGTATAGTAGACTTGGCTAGCTTAATGTCTGTGGTAAACCATAGGCCGTCTGGGCAGGGGCACACAGTGTGCTTTGTCACAGGTACAAACTCGTCGAGCGTGTCCGCGAGTGTCGTTATGCAGCTATCTCTCAATGACGACAAATACTAAGGGCAGAGGACAGCAGAAAATCTTGCCAGAGCAGCTGCATCCCGATTTAGATGCAATCTGTGTGTGACTGACTCTGCAAGCTTGCAGACTTGGCATATTTGTCTGCCTATGCACAGATGCTGCTGCAGCCTGTGACTGTTTCAGCAGTGGTCGAACCAAGAGAGCAATTACTAACCATACTTTGGAAAAGTTGTGCTCGCATGCCTCAATGAAGATTAAGAATCAGTCAGAATCGAACTCTTAGAAAATCTGAGCTGGTTTACCAGCCTAATTTGTATAGCTGCAGAAGAGTCTTATCATCTGTTACCTCAGCTGACAGTTGGCACTAAACGATCACTCAACTGCAGGATTTGAAGTCATGTTCTTAGTTATTGCAGACGCCTGCCAAGATGCTGCATGCCTATCCATTTCAGAAGAGGCATTTTATGCTATTTGTATTCACTGCAGGATGCAGCACCGGCCGAGTGCCTCAAGCAACTGGTTTCCTTCTAGATAATTTCAGGACGGTCCTCATGCACAGAATGTACTGCAACATGCCGACGAATAGGTAGTGCTGTTCGCAGAGCCACTGAATGAACTACTGCCTTCAGACTATGCAGGACCCTCAGGAGGAAGGAGCCGGCATGCTAGCAAGTTAGACAGGCAGCGCTGGTCCAGTTGCACCCCTGAACTGAGCAAGGATGGTTAGCTCTCAAAGTGCCACACGTCCTATAAAAACATGACTACATGCAGGTGCACTTGAAGTTACAGCACAAATACTACAATAGAAATTACATTAAATTAATATTACATCCAAGGAACTGCACGATGCGGGCATGTAAATGTACCTGTAAGGTTGATTAAGGATCTTAAAATAGATTTGATGCTTTCTAGAGAGCCAATGGCACAGACAGAAGTAGTGTCACGTGTCTGCCACCCTTTTAACAACAGACTGAACAAGCTGCTGAGTTTCGTACTGCTATTCGCATCAAATGCAGTTGCTCGGCATGCTGCAACAAGATCCAACCGCCGATTAACTACTGGCTAATCCTGAGATTGGTTATATCCCTGGTGATTTTAGGGAAGTACTGTTGCCACACGGCATAACTAAGCCAAATCAGGAGACCCTTCAGACTGTCCGTCATATGCGTCCTATCCTCGGACTGAAACAAGAGTGCAGCCAGCAGTGGCAGCATCAGAAACACCCTCTCCCAGCTGCCAGCCAAAAAGGGAACTGACATCACTCACACTGGAAGACCTGTGTGTATAACACAGTAAAGGTCAGTGCCCTAATTTGATCAGCCCAAAATGGGTTATTAGTGTCTGCCAGAAACCACGATACTGTTGCAGTCACTAGCAGCACTACAAAAGCAGCACCTAAATCAGTAGGATTACACGAGGCAGTATTAGTTGTTGCCAAGTCGGGTCACCAAGTACAGGGTCCCAGCAAAATAAGTACACCGATGATGTCCTGCTGAAAGCAATGCAGCATGCCAGCCACCACTGAAAGCAGCAGCTTCTGGCAGAGGCAATGCGACCCATCCGTGGGGGTCGAGGACCGCCGAGCACTGCCACTCAGACTAGTGAGGACACAAGCCAGAGGGCCGATTCACTCAGCAATAGATCACTGTGATGTAGCTCGTGAAACATGGCCGCTGCAGGAAAACCTACAGTGCCTTCACCCAAAGAGAGAGAGAGAGAGAGAGCCTTTGCGAACGCTCAGGTGCTATGAATGAGGTCAATAGATTCTCATTGCCAAATATGTTGAACTTTCGCTATCAAAAGATCTACCGTCACAACAACCAATAATAAAAGATTTAAATTAATCGCAGATAAACGTAATGAACACATAACTTTAAAAAAAAATAATAAAGTAACCCAACATGCCGACTTGAAGCTCCAGCGTGATGCTATGAACCGCAGTCCTGACTTTATCATGAGCCTCAGCCGAAGGCAAGGGCATGTTATTAATAAGTCCTTAATGAATGCATCTCTGACTATCTGAATTAAAAAGCATCACGGACTATTAATAAACTAAAATCGACATATAAATCAAACATTTGTTTGAAAATATCAATAACTGAAAGTGAATGAAATACTTTAAGTTCGCTGCCAGAATGTTTGTTACAAGAAAACTAATCAAGAAATAGTAGAGTCTGAAGATTTGACAAGTATATGAGATTTTATACGAGAGATAGAGAGAGATAGAGTTGGGTAAGCTGTGGTCTCCTGACAAGCCACATCAGACATTTTAATTGACGTGTAATCACATTACGAGAATTTTTTTGGCCAAAACATAAAATTAGTTAAAGCGAATGCCTGTAATTCTAGTAATTAAAGCAAGACAGTTCTTCCTTAGCTCTGTCAAGCTACAAGTTCTGTCACTTTCGTCACATCGAAACATGGCGAGCGTTGTCTTTCGTGACCACTTTTTCGGATGTCATGAAATTATAATGTAATATAATATCATTCACCAAAGCGAGTTCACAGGCATTAAGCTACTCGTAATATACAAGTAAAGAACTTCAAGAGCTCAAATCGAGCTTGTATGAACTGGTACAATTGATTGTGCTTTGTTCGCCGTTCAATAGCAATAAAGGTGGGGGCTCCAACTGTTGTACTCTAATCTTTATTCCCTGAATGGGTACGTGTACTAGCTGGCCGACTCAAAGCAGATGGGGAAGTGCATTTATGGCAGGCCACATTCTCACATCAAAGGCCGGGCACTACACCGAGTCAGTTGTAGAACAACCTGCTGCTAGGGGAGCATTCATGAGTGGCCGAGGCTACTTTGCTAATTACCATAGCAGGCGCACCGAACACAGCTTACACCTTACAACTTACAATGTACCTCAGGAGTATTTTTATCTTCAGTGAAATTGATACATAGAGATCTAATGCGAGGTTCATTTTATTCACATAATTGAAAGTGTAAGGTCTGTCGCTTCGGCTTTCGCCTTGCCTCGTCATCCTGATCGCTATCTGCACTGAAGCTCTCATCGATGGTCCATCCCCGGACTTTGAGCACAAAGTTACAAACTTTGGCATCTCCATGTACACCTTAGCAGAAAAAGTGCTTCTTGATCACGTGAAGTGGCTTACATATGCCAGCTCTAGGTTTAATCTTGAGATTGAATTAAGTTTTGTAGTGCTTGAGAGCTGTGTCGCAAAAACATCGATAATTCAGCTGCACCTACCATTCTTATTTCCAACATTGGCTGCTGTCTTTTGGAACCGTAAATCTTCGATAAACCTTGCATTTTAATAAGTTATCCGATCGTGTAGAACCTTAAGCAGAGAAACGTTGCAATGTAAACAAATAGTTAGCATGATGGCTCCTGTATATGTGGCCCAGAAATCGCTCATTTAGGATAGATAATCGTCAACAATGTTGGGCTACCACCACCCCGTAATGGTCTTTCTCTCTATCTGTTTGTCTCATTTGGCCACAGCTAAAGATAGCATGACTACGATGCAAGTAAAACTTGTTTGGGTGACTGTATATTCAGCATTTTCTGAACTTTGAAGAATTCTTAAGCTATTAAATGCTCGGCTATCGGTTTCATCGCATTCACATTCCTAACACACAAATTCTGACTGTTTATTTTTATTATTTCTCTCTTTTCTCTATCTATAGCAACCTTGCCTAGAGGTAAATTTGCATATTAATTTCCATGGAATGCAAAATACCTGAATTCCAAACTTAAAAAATAATGGTGCCAGGACTTAAATGCTCAAAAAATGCTCGCAAATAATAGGGACATTAAATATATTCGAATTTAAGCCCCGGAGGATTCAACAGCGATTGGAAATCACGAGAGAGCCAGAGATCAGAGTGAGAGTTAGAGAAAGAATAAATGGGATGTAAAATCATATTTTCTATGGGTAGGGGTTGCATTGGATATACGAGTGGGACCTCGAAGGTTAAGATACAAAGACATTTGTTGCGTTGCTAGAATGCCAGAATAATCATTAACGGAATGAAGGTAAAGAAGGACACTAAAGATATTTGAGAATCTCCCTTAGAGTAATAGCACATAGCTAAGCCTTCGGCGAGCTTACTACGTTGAGACATCTCAGTTCCGTACCAGCCACAAAGGATCTGATGGCAACGTAATTGTGGCAGTTTTATTTGGAAGGGCTACCGTTTCAATCATCTTTCCCGATCCGGCTGCTGGGGCCATTAATTGAATGCCAGAATAGTTTTTGATAACGGTCGGTGAATTTGCTAGTCTCAAGCCGCCATCCAAACTCACGACTGCTATGACCAGAGGGGGCAGTGTGACCTTTCTGCACCCGGGTACAAATCTGCCAATGGCATTCCACACCTTCGTCCATGGTTGCTACAAAGGAGCTCCACCGAAGAGGAAATGCCAACACCAAGCAAGCAGGCAAAAGGATTCGATTCAGTTTAATCAACTGTATTAAATGTATAAAATTAATAAAAAAATACAATATGTATAAGTTTTAAATGTATAAGACAGCAATGACAGCTTTAATGGTCTTGAATGTAAGCAGCTTTTCTGAAACATAACAAACTGGTGTATTAAAGCTTGAAAGTTCCGACTTTTAAATGTTTTTTTCCTAACATTCAATTTGGAGCTAAATCAGTGAGTCAAACTTGCCCCAGCAATGTCTCGGATACGAGTGGATTATCTGCAGCTTGCTAAAGGAATGGTTACACCTGGTAATTGATACAGCTATAGTGAGACGAGCTTGCAAGGACACTAATAACGTAGGAAACACATCTTCTCCACAACTGACTATGAAAGACAAGTAAATTCCAGTGGAGCCTTTGTAGCGGAGTCTTGAGGTGTTTTAAAAAGCCTCTAAAGTCACACATTTCGTGGCGAAGGTCTCTCACATCAACGTCTGGTAAGCCGACAAGATCCAGACATGGCTCACCAAGCTTGGTCCGACCATTGCCTTTAAAGGCTGCTCAACTTCCAACGAGAAACCAAACTAGACCTGAAGATCTGTGAGCGGATTAAACATAGCTGTAAATTCTTTTCGCAGACTGTCTAAGCTCATCTTCATTAGTATTGAAATCTTTTATGCCGTTAGACCAACGTGCTGAAACAGTTCTCCAGACATCTGCGTCCTTCGACAGGAAGTTCTATTCACTTACAACTCCCCACATTTCACATCTAAATTTGCATCCGGTGGCGGTCATTGGCACAAGTGTTCTCGAAGTCTTGACAACTAAATGTCAAGAGAGTGGAGGTCGTAAGAAGCGTTTTTGAATTTCAGCCTTAGATGTGATTTACTATAACGTATCTCCGTCTGTACCTCCACAAAGCCACACAGACTATGTGGGTAATAGGCAGGAGAGTTTTGTATAGCCCACCTGCAGTCTCGGCGGCTTTCGGTACGCATGCGGTAGTCAAGAGACTTTATCTCACGCAGTAAAGAGAACATGGGAAGCATGGCAAAGTCAAAAGAGCAGTTGGGGTAGCATGAAAATAGCAGCTCAGGGCCATTTAAAAGGATGAGCCATAGTCGGCAGCAGGAGAGTAGCTGTTGTTGCATAAGAATCGTGGAAGACAGTTCCACAGTCGATGACCGGAACAGCTAAAGCTTCTATCGCCGACGGTCTTTAAGCGGACGAATCGTGCAATTTTCAATTAACACTGTCAATCTTGGTCAAAATGCTGCACAAAAATGGCGACAGATCAGCAAAGTTTTAAGTTACGAACACAACGTAGTTGGACAATATACTTCAAAACTGTTTTCAAGTGTTCCACCTGTGTCCTTAGACAGTGGCTCCATAAAACCACAATTCTGTTCTGCAGATCACAGTAAGCTTTCACGGCCTCTACTCTTGCACTTCACTTTGTTGCCGAGTCTCGTTTAGCGGGATCATCTTTAGCATAGATTACACGCAAAGCCGATCATCTTTAGCATAGATTACACGCAAAGCCGTAAAAGAGTCCTGATCATTACTGTTTTGATGACCAAATCAACATCGATATATTTGTTGACCTTGATCGTCTGCTGGCGGTGAGCCAAATCAGAAGCCAAATCAAAAAAATTTACGTAGTACTTGTTTGACCGTATTTCACTGAGTAGCTTGTCTCACACTGTCTATGCAAGTATACTTGGACGTTCATTTTAGGCTTAAGCTTAGGTGACGAACACGAGGCTGACCTTGAATTATTTCTGGTTCGGTCAAGGTGTGATAGCAGGAGACGATCGTACTGAGCTATACGATAACGAATTCCCAAGACGTTTCAAATTTTTTCCCCATCATATAGACTCTCTTGGTGCACGCAGTGCTAAATTTTGAGAAACCTCTAATTTGAAGTAGCTGAGAACTCTCTTTAGAACGTCTAGCCATCGTTTCCTTTTCGATGAGATATGTGCGTCAACAGCAGTGTCCATTCCACTTCCTTCGAGAAGTCTCCTCTCTGTTTCCTTCGACGGAATGAAATCTTGACCGTGAAAAGGGCTTTTTAATGACCCACTAGTTCTATTAGTTTCTCAGGTTTCCTCCACTGGATAAATCCATTTCCCAACTCAAGTGGCGACCGATAATTTTTGGTGTACATAGGGAACTAAAATACTCTACTTATTGCCCATGAGAAAGTTGCCTCTTAAACCAGGCTGTGCTCATGACTCGACTACCTATTTTATCAAATAGACCCTCGTCGTAGCGAAAGAGGCTTGATCATCAAAGAACTATCAGTTTGAATTTCTTGCGACATGACATGTAAAACAGAGGTTAGGTCAAACTATAGGTAGCCAATATCATTCAGGATCAGCACTTGGAAATTAGGTAGATACTGTCTTTTCTGTTTGGGTAGTGCTAGCACTACTTGGTTCAAATCTTCAACTTCACAGAGCAAAGGTTCTTTTTTTCATGAAGCTTTCAGCTAGCAGAGTTCTTGATTTTTCAGTTTTGCCAAGCTCTCTGCCGTCACTCTTTTCCTCCTCTGCACTGTTCTTGTCACTGTCTCCGTCCTGCTTACTTTGGTCCTCCTGGACTGTTCTTATTCCCTCTGTTATGTGTCAACATGTAACTGGTGTTTTCTGCGTTTCTTCTGTTTTTCATCTGTATCTTCTTCACGAAAGCTTCTACTACCTTGAACTGAGGTGACCAGTGCCAAGCAGTTAGCTTCTATGATGCCTGACGGCCTATCACTCCCAGGAGTTGCAATGCCTCAGGCTAAGCGAATAGCGGTTGCGAGATCTCTTTGTGAGCTCAAAGCAGTTCTAAAACGTCTCCTTTAAGCGAGTAGTAGGAACTATCAAAAGTCTCAGACCAGGTACGCAGGCACAGAAGATACTTTGTCTGGGTCGTTGGTGGGTGCAGTGATGCCTCCTGAAAATCAAATAGTCCTGTGATGGTTTCTGACCCGTTTCCGGTCGCCGTTGTACGGTTTTTAGTTGTAGCTATTGAATCCAACTTGCATTCGCAAACACAAGTCTCAGACGCCAGGTCAATGGCAGTAGAACTTTTAAGTAGACACCATGCGGTGCATGGAGTTTATCTGTTGGTACCAGCACTGGTCTCCAGAATGGCACAAAGAATCTGCGCTTTCCTTCTTCTATTGCTGAGTGTGAGACAATATAATGCTAAACGCTTGACCTTGAACCGGGTTTTCCAGAAGGCAGTACAAGATTGCAGCTAATTAGTAGGCAAGAAGAACACATCATTGAGGATCCACCCTTCTGTGTATCTAAAGCGATTGGCAAAGGTATAACTAATACCTTAAATTAAATGTCCCTCTCCGTTTGCATTCAGCAAATGTAAAATGCCTAAAGGAGAATAGAAAGAGACCCCCGAGGGCGCTATATCGAATTCATTTTAATTCTTATTTGTATTACTATTTTTAATATATTTAATATAATAATTGTTTTTTGTATGTGCTTTATGTTAATTTTGTTGGAAAACGCTGCCTTAGTAAGGCCCTACCCGTGTTGTTCATTTGCTGTGCTCGCTGTAGCTTCATTGTGGACTGGTCTAGCGTTTGGTAATTGGTAGCTGCTCTTCTGCTAATTATCTCACTGCTAGCAAGTTACTTATTATGTAGTAATATGACGCTTTCTTTTCCTGCAGGTATGGAGCAGTTTTCGGGCGAGAGCGACGCGAAGCGGTGTTGCCTGATCGATTCAGGTGTCGCTTGCTTGCGGAGCGCGGGCAAGGCAATTTATGGATCTAGAGCGAATCAGACAACACAGAAGCGAGGTCTGGAGCTTAAATTGGACGAGCAAGTAAGATATTAGTGTCAAACTAACGGGTAGGGTAGTGAGGGGAAAGGCTATTAAATTGCAGTGGCCTGTGGTAGCCTGTGCGGTGCCCGTATTTGACCGTGTGCGTGCCTTGAGTCTCCGCTTGCTCGGAACCAGCCGTAGTCTGCTGGTTCACATGACGACGAGCCACTCGATTGGCTACGGAGCTCTTCTGGTTCAATTCGTGCCCTCTAGCCAGCTCTCAATTGGCCAACTACTGGCTTGTGCCCTCAAGTGCGCCTTGGACTGTGTGGAGGTTTTCACCCCTTACACCTTTCATCGCTTCGTGGCACACCATCAACGGACGTCTGCGAAGACATTCTATTATTGCGGTTCATTTGCAGATTCTGTACATCCCAGTTGGAACACACTTCCAATGCTTTTAGCATGCTCGCGTAAGCACGATAACCTTTTGCAGTTGCATGCTTGCTTCAGTATACGTCACTACCTCTTGTTTGTTGACTTCGTGCATCGAAGTGCAAAGCGCCCGAATGAGGATTTCGATCTCTAAGAAAGCTATGCAAATGGCCTATCATTATCAGATTCATCGTCTCTCGTACCACCTTGTTTAGGACTATCTTAAAACCAGTCACAGAAAAGTCATCCGAGTAGAATAATAATAATAATTATGTTTTTATAGAACCCAAAGAGAAGTGGTCTGCCTTATAGGCACTTTACAGATATTGTATTAAAAGCGTTGCCAAATGATTGGTACTTTTTAAATGTTCTCTTGTCAGGATATGTTGTGACGTGCATCGGTAGTTAGTTGCAGGGCTAGGACCATAAAGGCTGGAGCCTGAGAATGAAGGGATCTAATGGTGACTAAAGAACCTTGCGGTTGATGGACTGTTTGATTGAAAGCCAGTGCAGGTCGGTGCTAAGTGGTTTGATGTGGCAAATGCCAGTTCTTCACCAACTACTTGCGCCTGCTTGTACTTACCTGATTAGATTCGCTGGTAGACCATCAAGCATGTGATGTGGAAACATCGGAGTTCATGACAGACGCACCGAGGTGCAGGATTACTTGTGCACTGACTATAAGCCACCGGTTGCATACGTGGTAGCACGAGCAACCAACTTGTTGCAGCATTCTAGAATGTAGGTCAGAAATGCATGGACCAATTAGGACGTTGTACTGTCTAAGCAAGCCCGAATTCTGGCAACGTTATGTAGCTGAACGTAGGCAGACTTAATAGTGCAGTTGATCAAGGTCGTCTAATGAAAGGTCACATTAGAACAGGACAATAGATTAATTGCAGATTCAACAAGAGACATGCTGGCCAAGCTGATTGTGAGCATTAGGCTTCCAATTTATGAATCATCATTTGGGTTACCCATAACTAGTAATTTGGTATTGTCGTCATTAAATCCATTTAAGTTTGCTGCAATCCATATGTGGATTTAATGAATACAGCCAGCAATGTTTTTAGACAATTAGACATGTTCGAGGGTTAGGTGAAGTCAAAAGAAAGTACAAGTGAATATCACCTAAATTCAAGTAAAGGCCAAGATTGTGCTTGGCGATTAAATCAGCAAGAGAAAGAGTTTGAACTTTGAAAAGAAGCGGACTACATGCAGAGCTTTGAGGTTGCCTAGACTTCAGTGGCTCTTTGGATGCTCTGTGTACGCTCACATCAAACATCTGGAGTCTCCTACAGAGAAAGGCCCCGAGTCATTGCAGTGCCGTGCCAGTGATGCACTTTTGAGATACGAGTAGCTTGAGAAGGACTTGTTATCAATAGTACCGAATTATATCGGAAGACGAATCACGACAAGGGACTTTATCCATGTCTGCATTCCTGGGGTGATGCTGACATTGTGTAGTAATTGGCTCCAAGCTCGGACTGCCACTCACTTGCTAGGTTTAAAGTCTCAATATTGGAGTTCAGTTGGTTCACCTCTTTCTGGTGTTTTTGATGGGAACGGCAAAAGATGGACTGGGCGGAAGCTGCTTAGATTATCTTGGTCTAGATTAGCTTATTAATTGGTAAGTATACAAAATAGGATGGCCATAGGTGCTGTGGCTGCAACTCGTTTGGGTAGGTAGAAGACTTAATAAGATGCTTGACGATGTAGTTTCGCAGACCAAGTGAAAGTAATTGACACCATAAAAACAATCAAAAATGTTCTCCGTATCCAGTCGGCCGTGATAGCACAGTAGTTAAGGTGCTGAAAACCCACGATCAATGTCGTTGGTTTGAATCCTGCAGTTTGATGGTTCTTTATTGCAAATAATACCTGCACCGGTAGCCGACAATGCTATTCTGCTGCTACACAAATGGGGCAGTTGAATAGGCTAAGATTTCATTTTTTATATAAGACGTCGCCAGCTGCGATTCTTTATGAACTTCCTTTCAGTCCAGCCAGGCATGGATGGCAAACGTTTCCTGCTTCGTAGACTTCTCTGCTTGAACGTAACACATATAGTGGGTTTATTGAAACTAGAAGCTCATTATGTTGGCCGAACAGCTCATGCTGCTTTAATGGCCTATTGAAGTAGAATAAACGCTCTAGTGGGTGCAGATCTGGCGACTACCTGAGCAAATGCGTCTGTCCTACATCCGATTCTTAAGAAATTTGCTAACCTTGCTGCATGGTTAGGGTCATTTACGGCTAAATGTAGTGATTCCCGAGTAGATTGTACGCACCTTGTAGAGCAATTACCCAGACAGGCTGACCTGAAGATGCGCGTATTGGTCTGAATTACCTCAGATCTAACTTGAAGCTCCGACAACTTTTGCGGCCAAGCAGCCCCAACCATCACTAGCTTGTCTTCGAATGTCACTATAATTTGAAAAGAGTCGTGCCAGTACGCCGAATCTGTACTTTAGTAACCTCAATCCTTACTTTGTAACTGCAAAATTTGGTCAACTTGCTTTCTTCTTCAATAAAGCAGATAGCTAGTCGTAATCTGTCCTGTAGACATTGTCTTGGGCCCGCCGTAAACGGTCAACTTTGTCATGGCTGATGTGCTGAAGCTTACGTTGTTCCGATTGCTTTGAAGGTGCCACCAGTAGCAAGCCTCATGCTGATCAAATCTTTACTAATACTTATCTCTTTGTTATCCTTGTATGACTGTGCAAGGTCTCGAAATATCGCAGTTCTATTCGGCAGTTCTGCTATCTCAATGAGCAGACCCCAGCCAGCCGGTCACGCAATCGATCCACTAGTACAATTTTATTGATAGTATTGGTACAGGTGAATTTCCCTTTACCAGGCCGTCATCCAACTTCGTGACCGCTATGACCATGTTGATGCAACACTGACATTATCCTTTTACCACCGGCCGTGCAGGGTTTAGCACCAGGCCTTTGGCAGCTACACGTGGCCGTCCTTGATTTATGGATGCTGAGCAGACGTTAGATTTGTGATTGCTTTTGATGTCAGATACAAGAAGCGATGCTCTTTGAAGCTATAAGCGTAAGAAATTCCAGAAAGCTATTACTACTTTTATAAATGGAAGGTCCTCCTCCTAAAACGGCCCATTTAGGCCTTTCTTACGAATACAAATGCAGTGTACTTATGTCCTCATTTCTTTATTTTTAATCTCTACTTACCAGAGGTCAGTAGACTATCTTCCGTTGGCAATAATCTTTCATCCTTTAACTTCATGTTTGCCATTTTTTGTGAGACTTGATATTCTAGGGGTTATTCTCAGCTTCGCTAGGACATCATGTCACTCAAATTCCTTGGGATTTAATAGGAATTTAGTTTGCGGCAACGGATGCAGTGACAAATAACTAATTAAAGGATATCAGGAAACGCAAATGCAACATAAAGTGGAGGCTATGCAACTTTTACCTTTTATTTACTTTGGAAGAGAGGAAGTGAGAGGGGCCGAGTAAGAAAAATTAAGAGAACGGAGAAATAAAGCTTGAGAAAGAGTTTGAGTTAGAGACGGAGAGAGAGAGAGAGAGAGAGAGAAAGTGAGAGCGAGAGATGATTGGCGAGAGATGATGAGAGAGAAAGATTGGCTCAGAATGGACGGGAAATAACCGTGCATTACGGTGAACTATTCTAAATGTTTTATTTTTGGTGCCATTTAACCAGATCTCGTTGGACCAACAGATATTCCAATGTATTCATTAATGTTGTCCATTGAAGGTTCCACACAATCATATTTGTGATTATCATTCAACCTTCATCGAAGATGCTCGCCTCCGAAGGACAACGTCAGCAACAAAAAAACCAATGATGTCGGCTGCCAACTTAGCATGTCTGTCTAACGCATCTCTCAGGCGCTATGCAGAAGAGTTTAACATAGCAATCAATCCTGCTGCGACCAGGGAGGAGCAGCTACGCATCATTGCTGAGCACTTCCCTGGGATACAAGTGCATGGTGACGCCACTGTAAAAAATTTTATTCTTAAAGTCCGTGGCCGCGACATTGATGAAAGTGATTAGAAATTAACTACAAAGACCGGAAGCAGAAAACTGGCCACGAGACGGGGACATGGATAGAGAGGAGTCGTGCAACTACGGAACAGTGAGTACTATATATATATCGATAGAGATTGTCTGGTGCGAGACCCTTTCTCCACCGACGAAAGTGAGGTCGGCGCAGTGACGAGATATGGTGAAAATAATAAAGAAGGGAAGAAACACGCCAGGATATCGGAAGAAACTGGGTGCATTTAAAGCAGATGCCTCTAGGCGAAATGAACGAAGATAACCAAGATCTTCAAGGTGCTGCTGCTCAGTCGTTCGACCGTTCTTACGCCTTCACCAGGTGTTGAATGGCAAACTTTTTAAATGTCTATTCGGTGTATGTATCCTGCTATGGTGGCTTCGTCAAGATGCGAGAATATCTTAAATAAAGCTATTTTTTCCAAGTTTAGTTTAATTTTTTTTTATATTGATATCAAGACAAGCACAAAAATGACTATTGCTGTCTGTCTGATGCACTTGTTGTACAGGATGTAATATCAATAAATTCAAGATATGTAGTAAGTAAAATACCACGCAGGTCTACTATTTACCGAAGTTACAAGTTGTTCACTTTATTTCGACGAAATTCATTTCAGCCCAAAATTTTAACTTTGATTTCTTTTTTCTAACATGATTTTGCAGTATACACACAAAAAATTGCATACGTCAAGATAATGATTCGACTTGGATTACATATTCAATTGGATTTCTTATCCTTATCATAAAAAGTGTGAATGCAGTCACAAGAGTGTCCACAAAACAGGCATGCTAAGTGAAGTAAGGAAAGTACAGCTGCTATCTATTATTACGAGATTCTGATGGTTCTCTTAGCGGTGTCTTCCGTGACAGGGCTGTAATAATATAATTTAGTCATACAGTGCCCTAAGAAACTTTTTTCGTAAGACTTAAGACCTGTGGTTTTATAATATGCAGGCCGGCAATTTTATTCTCGCTAACGCTCTGGTGAACAGCTGCTGAGAACATAATGGAGGCATTTCGGTGCATGTATGTGATCCATCTTTGATGTGGCTTGGACACGGACCGGTATTATTCCTCAAGCTAACCCTCTAGTAAATGTATTTTTGATACACCATCGGGGCCTCCAGGGGGACAGCTGTAGTTTGCCTCTTATTAATTGTTGAATTCGGCCGGCGCACAGCCGTGGTCGAGCAGTGGGTGGGACTCGAGTGGGAGACAGGGTCGAAGGACGTCGTGCTTCCCTCCGTTCCGTGTGTAGAATAAACCTTTAGTGTTCGTCGTCGGCTTGCTTTCTGTGCTGCGTGCGTGAACAAAAACAGGCGCTTCACATTTACCACTGGGCTCGAGCCCATGATTTCGGCCTGACTTTGATCAGCGCAAGAACCTCAGCCGCTGGGAAAAAAGTCACCGAGGCGAGTCCACAGGCAGCGAGTTCCCTGTAATCATTATGAACCGAACAAACGGTAGTTTAGAGCTCAGCTCGTGAGAAATACCACTAGTTGGGCAATGTACCATAAGCTAATTAGCGTACAGACATGGCATTTGACGTAGTAGATTATGTATCTCTTCGTTAAGAACTAAGACGCTTTTAAAAGCCCACGGATATTTTTGGCTGCTATCCTGCTGCACCGTCCCCACCACTTATGCAAATGAACTTCGAAGCCGGACGCATGCACCTCAATCCACAGCAATCCATTCTAGCTCCGGTCAAATCCAGCACAAATCAGCTGCACACACAAACAAATATCCAGAAAATGATATGCGATTCCGCTCACTTTTTCTTACAAAGTTCACTGAAATAAAATTGCCAGTGGCCCAGGCCATTACCGAAAGGCACTGCATTCCACCATGCAACGATATTAATCCTATTCAAAAAGCTCCTTTTTTATGCAAATGACAGTACACTCTTCAAAAATTGCACTTCAAATATTTCGATTGCATTGGTCCAGCTGTTCTTGAGCAATGTGGAGCGATTGACTGCAGTACCCGGGCCAATCCCTAAATCGACGTCAATCTACTGAATCAGCCGCATGAAAAATAGATATAAACTGAGCCAAACTCAGTTTTTATTGCATATTAAAGTTAACCATACTGTGTTCGCAATCACGTAAGAAAACGCTCATTCTCGCATTGGATAAATGGGCAGCAATCGCATGAAACGACCTTGGAAATAACTGCAATCCACTTTATTTCTCTGCAGTTTATTCTTGAATCGCCATCCCGAAGGTCTAATTGACGTTATATACAGGATTAGAATAGGTTCAAAGTGCACACACCAAGTTTCACCCCAATGTGCACAGGTGTTTTAATTCAATGAATTGCAATCGACTGCATTGGCCCGGTCCTATCCAGCAATCCACCTCAATCCGCCGAAATCCGCTCCACAGCTACCAGAACGCCTACACTAGAAGCTCTAACTATGATTGCATTTTGCTCTACTCGTTGGTTATTGTGAACTCACAAAATTTCACTGTAATTGCCTCGACCATCCTGCATCAATGTACTGCAATCGACTACAACTGCCGGGGCTAGTACTTCATTGTACCGAAACCGGCCGAAAAATGATCAGAATACGTACACTTTAGGCTCTAATAGTGATTTCGCGTTGCTCTAATTTTTGGCTTTTGTGTACTCGCACAATATTACAACAATTGTCTCTAACCATTTGGCAGCAGTGCACTGCTATTGACTGCAATTGCCCTTGGCTAATACGGAAATCTACAGCAATCCCATGGCAAATACCTTGAAATCGGTTTCTCAGTGCTCCAATATTGAATTCTAGTTACATAAGCACACTGGTTACAGTCAGCCACTCAATTTTAATCAATTGCACTCTTTAAATCTCAGGCAATGCATGGCAATCTACGACAACGGCTCGGCTCGAAGCAGCAACCTACTACGATCCTTGGCTAGTCACCCAAAAATTGGCTATACGAAGTGCCTAATGTCAATCCATTTCACATTTCCTTGTGTTTAAAGTATTACTCGGCAGCGAAGCGCAGCAGTGAGAGCTTCGTAGCAGCAGAGAGCATCTCGGCAGCAAAGAGTGCCCGAGAGAGCTACGTCTTGGCCGTGGAGCTCAGTGAGGAGAGCTTCTTCGTAGTGGAGAGATTCAGCACAAGCATCTCGACCCAGAGCTCAGAGGAGCACCGCAGGATTGGGGTCAGCTGCGAGGCGGCAGTAGCCTGTGACCAGGCCCAGGCAGCCCATGAGAGTGACGTCTTGGCTGCCAGGCGCAGCAGCAAGAGCGTCGCGGCAGCAGGGACATGCATCCATGAGACCGACGTATTGGCCAATGGCAGCAGCGTCGTAGCGGCCGAGAGCATCTCAGCGGCCGCAGAGAGCAGCGGCGAGAGCGTCTCGGTGGTGAAGAGCACCAGCACGAGCGTTTCTGCCCAGAGGGCAGAGGAGAGCCTCAAGATAGCAGTCAACAGAAAGGCGATAGTAGCCTGTGAAGAGGTGCAGGCTGCCCGCGAGCGAACCATCGAGAGCTTAGCTGCAGCGAAACACAGCAGCTTGAGCGTTTCGGCTGCCAAGAACACCTGTGGGAGCGTCTCGGTGCTGAGGGCAGAGCAGCACAACCGTGAGATCGACTCGGAGGATTGGAACTCCGAGAACGGTGAGGCCATCATAAGCCTCAGTAGTTTTTGAAGTGGGGTATCGGCCGGCTACGAGCACATGCGACCGGCCATCTGGCTCGCATGGAGGTGACCTATGGGAACTGCCTGACAGTGGGATTGGTGCCCCACATTTGCCTAAAGGTGGGCAGCATGTACGACGCAAGGGTCAGAGTTTACGTGAGCCTCCTGGGAGTGGCAGTTACGTAGCCTGCACGAGTTTCGAACCGCAAGAGCCGTCCCTCCCCTGTCAGACTGGTTGAATACGAATTTTTTTACATTCTATGGGGGAAGGGGTGCTGTGTGAGGCTGTTGCTTCTCGGCCACTAATGTATGCCCCACCCGCAGCAGGTGGTTGAGCGATTGACTCAGTGCAGCCTTTTATGTAAGCACCTGGCCTACCACAGTGGCTCACCACAGATTCACTCCCTTATCTGTGGTGAGTCAGTCCCTAGCTCATATATGTACCCACTGGGGGAATAAAGACTCGTTCACTGCTCACGTTCGCCCGCTCGTGTCTTCGTGTCTCCGTGAGACTCCACTAGCACTGCTGCAGCCGGAGACACAGTAACGTAACATTATGCATCTCCAACTGGTAAGCTAAGTTATTCCAATTGTTGCTGAACAGTAAGGTGTTGAAACATTGGTAGACATGAAGTTAGGCACTGCATGTCGTTTCGGCCAGGAGTAGGCAGCTGCTGACGGTTTAAGTGAACTTCTGGCTGCCGTGAAATCGAAGCAGAAGCCCACTCTTTCTGGTCGCCACCCTACATCCACGTATATCATATTTTTCCAGCGTGATTGCAGTTAAGACAATTTAAAAATTGAATAAATAAGTTAATAGCAAGTTGACGGAGTTCAAGTTCTCCAAGGGTGCTATATCAAATGTATGGTTATTATTATTAATTCCAAAGCTCTGTCCTGCTAGATTCGTGTCATTTCAGTTGACAGCCTTTGAACTTCCCGTCAAAGAGACTGTGTGTCTTTATGAATGCCGGAATGGATAGATGGAGACCAGCAGACTGATAAATGGTCACATAGCCTGAGAAAGAGAGAGAGAGAGGGAGAGAGAGATAGAAAGAGAGCGAGAGCAAGAGAAAGAGAGAGAGAGAGAGAGAGAGGCATGTACATGTAAATAGAATCGAGAAAAACCAGTGCAGAAATGACAGCATTTCTGGAGCCTGAGCAGGGCAGCCACACTGATCAAGAAGTCTGAATAGCACAAGGGCAGAGAGTGAGAATAGACGATGATTGAAAATAGCTGAGGTGAGAAGAGATGAAAAACGGGTGAGTGTAGATAGACTAAGTTCACAGAAAGTGAAGTGGATGGACTGACCGACCAAGAGACACGACAAAGAAATTGTTTGGGAGTTTATAATCACAAGGTGAGGCGTGATCGAGAAAATTGGGACTAATCTAGAGACAGGGGACATGGGTCGCTGCCTTCTTTCGGTGAGTTCGTGTGAACAAGCACGTGCTGTGCATCATGGAGAGACCTCGATCTGACAAAGGTTGAGAGGAATAGAGAAACAAGACGAGAGGTAACCAATGAGAAGGAGCAAGTAACATTCAACTGACTGACAAAGCTGGTAGAGTAGCTACTGACCGTTGAATCTCAACAACGAGAATGCTTTGTGCACGATACAAAAGAGTTTTGAAGTGTGGACGAGCATGCAAACAAGTGGGGTTAATCAGTGCTCTCTGCTCTGCAGCTGTGTCATTCTGACATTCTGAAAGAGCTGTCACCCCATTGGTCTCTGCAGAGGAAAGAGAGAAGCTGCAACTAGTGCTCTATTGGATGCTTGATATATTCGTGCCACTTGGTTCGTTGATCTCTCTAAGCAAAGTAGTGGCAGTAGGTATGGCTCCGGTCGTAAGTAGCAAGCAAGCAGATGCAAACGGTGGTCGACGAGAGGTTCAAGGAGTGGCAGCTTATGGAGGGTCTGCATTCCTGCGGAAGATTCGTGTGCGTTATTATATCGCCACATACTCGCCGAGAAAAGGTGTTCATAAATTTGCAGCTTCCAGCTAAGCAGAGAAAGCACAGCTAGTTCAATGTCCTGACCTGCTGAAGCTGCTTTGTTGTGTGTGGCAGATCTGGAAGTTCAGTAGGAGAATCTGATTTATGACGGCCATTAAAAGAGTGACACATCTGGCTTGGTAAGAAATGATACATCCAAAAATATCTTATGTATACAAATCAGGTTGCTATCTTCGAACTGATTATCTAGGGATAGATGGCTTCTCTTGCAGGTTTACTGTTGTTGATTCTAGTTGTAGAACTAGAAGGCATGGTGGTTTAACATAGCAAGTCTAATTGTGTCATTATTGACGGTGTTTGGTTTAAGAGGTCAGAAGTGAGTTGTGAGTTAATGATTGCTACAGTTCTGCTTACTCTTTCCTTTCCTTGCTGAATATTTGCCCGTACTCAGTGGTTCTTTAACATGTGCAAGCAAGCTTGCCTGCAAATAAAGGCTATGGTTTTTTATCGGTCCTGTCGACCTCTGCCTCCACACCTGCAGGGGACTGTGGCGCTGCTGGTCCTGATTCATTACTACCTGCATCGACCTCGGCTGCTGCTGATGCGAAGGCACTTCAACCATCACAGCCAACGAAAGAGGTTTTTTCGAACAGAAAAGCTGCGCAAGACCCTCATGGTTGTCGTCGTCGAGACGCCTATCGACTTGCTTACTGTCAAGAGCAAGCCCAACCACGACCTCTAACAGTAGCAGTTTGTGGATTACTTGTGGTGGATGTTCGAAAACGCTAGCCTGCATAACAGCTATATGTCGAACGTCTACGATTATTTAAAGAAGGTAAGCACTTGCAGTTGCTCATCCCTGCCTTTTGACCTGGCCGATTGGCTACGATCCTTGCCTCGGTTTGTGAGGCTGGTGGCTAGTCTTAGCCGCCGTGCTTCCTCTCTTCGAGGGAGAGGGGTGAGCTTTGTAAAGACAGCAGCAACGCCAATCGTCCGTTACTGTCACTGATGTCTAGCCCGGCTGGACAAGATTGGGCATATGCCTTGCAAGCATGGAACACCCGTAGGGTACCATCGGGTGAGTGGGCAAATAAGAGAACGATTGACATTACTACCCAGTTTACCTGAACATGTACATGTGGGCGTCTGCTTGCTGGTGCACTTTTGAGTGCGGGCGCCTTCGTGCGTGTGTGCTTATGTGTGTGTGTACGTGTTTGAGTGTGTGTGTGTGTGTGTGTGATAGGTTGGGTAGATGAGGGTGTGTGCAGGTGATCGACAGTGTTTGTGAGTGGGTTTGGGTGTGTATGGGCCGGTGTAGGCATATGTGTATTTGTGTGTGTGCGTGTGAGCTTGGCCATGAGCGTCCGGGTGGGCGTGTGTTTGTGGGCATGGACTCTCGTGCGTGCGTGGGTTTGTGGATGAGGGTGGCTTGGCGTTGGTATGAGTGTTTGCAGTGTAGGTGTGCACGTGTGTGTGCTTGTGTGTGTGTCTGTTTGTGCGTGTGTGTGTGTGTGTGTGTGTGTGTGCGTGTTTGTGCATGTATGTGTTGGCACCCATGTGTGCAGCCGCGTGGAAAGTGGACAGCTTACTGTGCCTGCTGGCTGCAGCAAATACATATTAAGCAGCTACTATGAAAGTAACAGGAGAATGAGGCCACCGGATCGTGCAGGATCATAGCTCTTTCGGAGGTGAGAAGCTTTTTCACCTGTGATTGGTGGCTGCCCACAGATTTGCCACTGCTGCAATGGCAGCACATATATGGGCAGGTAGAAGAACAGGTGAGCGTCAGCTCTAAGTGATGTACCTTGGAGATGCATTTTCGTCATTGCCTGCAGCCAGTTGTTGTCACCTGACTGGTATGGGCAGAGGGAGCATTGCGTGCCTCATGTTACTTTGTCTCGGCCTATTTTGAGTCTATTGAGCACTAACCGTTGCTCCTAAACTGTCAGACGTTAGCAAGTGGAGGAAATTGTGGTCGAAGTATTGTCGTTCGCAAAGTCTTGCCGTCTCGGCTTCAGCATGGCATGTGCTGGCTAATTTTTTTAGAAACAGCAAGTGCAGAGCTAGCTAACTTGTTGCTTGCAGCACTCGAGGTGTTCGAAGCAGAAGACAATGGAGCCATGCAGCGTCTTGGCCCTGGCTGCTATCCATTGTTGGTAAATATGGGTAAATGGGTAAATATGGAAAAGGTAAATATGTCATGTAGCTCGACCCTCTTCACCCAGCAACTGCTGTTAGATGCTGCAGCAGCAGCATGCCCACAAAACAGACAAAAAAGATTTGCATTAGTCGTCAAGGTGCACGCACGGTATGGCAAACAGAAGTAGCAAGTGCTTTCCTGAAATTATTTATAGACACCAATATGTCTGCAGAGTCTATTCAGTCTTTGCTTGCTTTGGATCTCATGTCCAAGGCGAGGATATTATGCATGCAGATACTATACATTCAGAGGCACGTCCGGCAGAGGTAAGCGAACTGCTTTTGAACGTTTGCGCAGTCAGCAACTCTACTTGAGAATTAAAAACTATGTTCATTCAAAGATTTAGTCATACTATTTGGTTGAGGTAAAAGTTCATATGCCGTGGTTCAATAATTAACTTTATGAAATAACAATTCGATGAAATAATTAAATGAAATAATAATTTAATGAATTTTATTATGAATTAAGGAAAGTACTAGCCACGTACTTTTCATCTAGCTTATATTATGTTTCCAGAGTAAATCAAGCTGGTTTACATTTAGTCACTTGATTTTGAGATCCTTCCCTGCCCCTGTTGTTTGAAGTTTTCTACCAGTTTGCGCTGTAATTGTCATGTGAATTCCATAATTTGCCAACGTTCTATCAAGATGAACACGTGAATGCAAGTGGGGGTCTACTCATGCTGCTGAATTTTGTTCAGCTTTGGTATGCTTACAGTAACTAAATCCATGCCAATCCTTGAGAGACTTTTAACTCGATACTCTGCTTTTATATTTTTATGGGAAACGACAAATATTTTTTTATGAAAATAGAGAGAGGTGTGATTAATTAGACATATATAGACCACGAGAAATATAATGAAGTGAACTACATTAAACCTGTACACAATCACTGAAAGCCTCAACTTTGCTTGGGAAGGCTGGCCTGATTGTCATGCACTGTCCTATTTTTTTCGTGAGAAATTAGCAACGGCTTGAGTTTCGTCGCGTGGCTTCAAGCTCTTGCTCTATGTACTTGCTACCATGTACTACGCTCGATTGATATCGAGGTGGTTACCTCTGGAGCCTTGACGTATTCATATAGAATCATCGGCTCCCATTGAAGTTCATTGGCAGGAGCTACGGGGTAGGGGGGAATCTTTATTCTTCCTGTAGTAGTCTGCAGATGGAACTAAAGTCCAGGAACTTGGAGTAGTTGAACTAGGAAATGGTCAGCACACTAGCATTCACTGGAAGATTCAAATTGTCAACGGCTGACAGTTTAACCGGCTGATCCACTTGCCGATTTGTCCAGACCTAACCACATATGCTACGTCGATGAACCAGTTTCTTCCGAAGGGTTACGAGTAGCTATAATTTAGCTGCAAGGATGCCGTCACATTTTTTTTTATTCCTTGCTATCTTGGCTAGTACCGTTTTAACTTTTCTGTATATCAGCATAGTTAACATGCGTCGAGTTGAAAAACAATTCTTTTTTAATCGAATTTGAAACTCCCGTTGGCTAGCTGCTGCAGCTGAAAGCTGGCAACAACTTGTAGAATCAACTATACAACGACGTGTGTAAACACAAGCCGTGTCCCGAATACTGCTCAATAATATAAGTTCTTGACGTGTCAGGTGCATTGATGTTTGTGTATTACGAAACTACCGTTCTCATTCCAAATAATGCAGCTCCTACTGCAAAAAGCAAAACCCATCGCTTTTAAAACTTATTTTCGAATAAATGTATCTAGGTTTTAACAATTTGAACAGGTCATTTGTATATATACCTTTTTTTAACTATATTGGCACACGAGTTATTCACCATTATATAATATGTAATAATTCGAAAAATGGCTGTTCACTTAATTTCCATTTCCGGGCATTGTTGGGAAGCAGTGTAACACTTTACATGTACTCCAAGCTTCCGTTTAATTTAGGTCGTGAAATGGCTGCCTTGAGTTCTTAAATATTCGATCGGCTTTCGAGTAGAAGAACTTCAAACTAGGAGGAGTCAATTCATAAGGAAGCGAAGATTTTAGCTCGAAACGTTAAAGCTGTAAATGCTTTTTGCTATGTGGCAGGTATGAAAACTTTGTTCTCTTTACTTTCTTTGTTAATAAAAGGCTGTAATGTAATATTTAGCACGTTGTAGCAATGGATGATTGTTAGTTGTTGCAATGCATTTCAACATCAGCTGTAGGATATAGTCGGATGCAGCTGCTAAGCTTAATCTGAAATTTGATGCCTTCAGGCAGCATTCCAGCACATTCTCAAAATGCTTTATAATTGACATTGAAGAAGTCACGTGTAAAACTAATTTTTTGGATTGACAAAAGATCCCAGATTGGGTCACTTCGAGTCACATTAGCTTCATTTTTCATATTACAGGTATTACAACTTTTAAACAAGTTTTAGTACCACAAATATCGTCAGGTGACAGCACTAGGAACTGCAGCCGGCGACATCGATCACCAGCAGCAGCCGCATTTACTATTACTGCCCTATATTGTTGATCGCTCTCCGAGACTTTGCCTGCGGCAAGCAAGCCACTGCCACTGCACTTCGCCTAGTTCGAGTATATGCCGGCTCCTCTGATGAGCCTGTGATACGGCATGGACACAGGCCAATAACCTGCTGGTGGCCAGATGGTGGAATCACCATCAGGGTCGGCCGGTGCTCAGCTTTGGTCCGCCTGTGATGTGGCATGGACACAGGCCGGTAACAAGCTGGTGGCCAGATGGTGGATCCACCATCACGATCGGCCGGTGCACAGTTGTGATCCTCGATGAATCATGCGGTCAACCAGGGGACTGGAGCAGTGGAGGAGTCGGGAGTCTAGTGGAAGAAATGGGCGAAGGGAGCTGTGCGTCCTTCGGCTTCGTGCGTTTTGCCATAGACTGTTGGCGTTGTTCATTGGCTGGCTCTCTAATGTGCGATCCAAACGACAAGCTCTATCGGCTATTTCGTGGGACGGAGCCAATGACGCCCTCGGAGATGTCTTGTGCAGCATCATAAGGCGTCGATGGCTTCGGAGACTTTGTTGGCTGGCTGCTGAACTTCGAGAGGGAGATCAATAAATGTGGCTACGAATCAAGTGAGTGGCACTTGTTTTTGCTCCTTGTGATGCAAGGCGGGGCAGGGCCTTCACGTTTGCCTACAGGCTCCCGAAGGAAGTTCAAGACGATAAAGCCAAGCTTCATGAGGCCCTAGTCAGGACATTCACATCGCCTGCCACTATAGTGCGATTGCTGCACGCTGATCGGGTTGAGGCTGGTCTGACTGAGAGGGACGACAGGAACGAGCGAAAACGGCAGCAGTGATCACTGACGGTGTGCGGGCTACAGATGTTTGCCAAGCTGCCGAGTGGTGGCGGCATGCAACGGCTCTCAAAGCGATGACGGTTGGTCAGGCTGCGATGGTGTTCCGCGAAGCCACGGCGTTGTGCGAGGCAATGGTCAGCGGTGTGGCTGAGGCAACAGACAGTAAGACGTGCACGGAGAGGCACTGGCATCGGCGAGGAAGGCGGCGGCATCCGCAATGAAGGTAGCGGCGTCGGCAAGGAAGGCGGCGGCGACCGCATGCGAGTCGGCGGCGTCCGGAACAGAAGCACTGGAATTCGATGCAGTGCAAGTTATGACGGTGACAGTCGGGCTGCCACGCGGCACAGGCCAGAGAGTGTGCGCAGACCTAAGAGTCGGTACAGGACGGAGAAGCTGTCCAGGAGAGTCTGTGCTGGCTGCAGAGACTGTGCAGGCCAGAGTGCGTGTGCAAACCAAAGAGTCTGCACAGGCCGGAGAGTCAGTTTAGCATGGGGAGACCGCTCGTGATCGACAAACTGTGAAGATTGGAGAGGCAGTGCAGGCCAGAGAAGCAGCTACGAATGTCAGAGACGCGATTGCAGAATCAGCAGAGACGGATGGAGCGACGATAGTCAAGTTCCGAAAAACGGTGGCTGCGGACGTCTTCATGGCGACGATGGCCGCGAAAGGCCGTGCACCAGCCCGCCACCTGTGAGCAGCCGTAAGTTGGCCTGTCGAGTCAGCTATTGATGTTAGCTGCGATGCTGCGGATGTGTAGTGTCTAGTTTGTATCGTTTGTAGATAAGCTCGTTTATTGCTGCTCTTTACATTGCAGCCACTTGTGTGGCTGCTGAAAACTTATGAAATTAAGGTCAAGGAGGCGTGTAGCTCAAGTTTATGCCGGCTCCACTGATAAGCATGTGATATGGCATGGAGACAGGCCAGTAACTTCCTGGTGCCCAGATGGTGGATTTACCTTCAAGGTTGGCCGATGGGCAGCTGTGTTCTGCCTGTGATGTGCCATGGACACAGGCCGGTAACCAGCTGGTGGCCAGATGATGGATTCGCCAGTAGGTTTGGCCGGTCCACAGTTGCGGTCCTCGATGAATTATTGGGGTCAACCAGGAGACTAAGCAGTGGAGGAGACGGGAATAGAGTTGGAGAAGGGGGAGTAGGGAGCGGTGCATCCTTGGTCTCCTCTCTGTTAATCGTCTGGCTCTATGAAGTGCAAACCAAAGGACACTTCGGCAGTAGAACGGTGCGATCGATAAGGTCACACTCGGCAGACGATTAAAGTTCATTACGAGGCTTATTAATAGCTGTCGAAGGCATCATCAAGTCCTCCGCAAGGCTGCTTCGGTGCATGTCTGAGGCAGTATTATCACCGAATCTTGACAGCCAGGTGGCAGAAACGGCAGTAGCAGCGGCTCACCAGAAGACTGCACTACTAACCGAAGCTTAAGACATCACTCCTTCATCTTCGCCTGGGGCATATACCATTACTGCACCATGAAGTACAAGGTCCTTAGGGACGTGTCCAGGTGTGTGGTGGCTCGTCAAAACCTTCCTTGCAGCAAGCAAGCTGCTACTGCTGCTCTTCGGCAGTAGGCCGATGCAATTGCCAATTCCACAGTCGGCCGACGATCGAAGTTCAACCCGAGGCTTGTTGATCTCTACCGAAGGCACCACAAAACCCACCTCCGAGCTGTTCCGGTGCAAATCAGAGACAGCAGTGCCACCGGCTGCTGACAGCGATATGGTACAATAGGCAGTCGTAGCGACGGCTCATCTGATGACAGCACAACGATCCTAAGCCGGTGACATCAATAATCTGGTGTCGTGTGCGGGATACACATTAACTGCTCGCTAGAGTTTAAGGTCTTTGGGGCACTTTCAGGTGTGTGATCAAATCCAGATTTTTGCCTCGTATAGACCTTGCCAGCAGCTATCAGGTTGCTGCACTTCGGCAGTTCTACGATGTGATGGCCAATGCTACACTAGGCCGATTATCAAAGTTAATCGCGAGTCTCGTTGATCGCTACCAAATTCAGCACCAAGTCTTCTACAAGGCTACTCCGGTGCACAAGGTGGAGACAGCAATGCCATTGGGTCCTGACAGCGAGGTGTCAGAAGCTGCTGTAGCAGCAGCATGCCAGATGACAGTGCTAGTAACCGAAGCCGGTGACATGGGTCTCCCATTATCGGCAGTGGCACGTACCAGTAATGTACCATCAAGTTAAAGGGCTTGGTGGACGTGCGATTAAGAAACTGAAAGTCATAGGACCTTGGATGCTCGAGCAAGTCAATGCTTGATCATATTTTAAATTTGAAGTTGCTCGGTAAGAAAATGACCGTTCTGTTGAATTGAACGAACATTTTCAGATTTACTCCAAGTGAACGAAGCCACTTGTTACATCCAACTTACCAGCTTAGCGGCAAGGTAAGACTGCTAGATTGTTACCAATGGCCCCGACTGGAACCAGATAAGGAGTCCAATCATTTAGTAGCTTCCATTGTATAGGATTCCTTAGTCAGCAAATCCCAGGCTGCTGTAAATTCTCAATACGTTATCCGAGATTATAATCCAGTAGCTGCACAATAGTCACTTTTAGTTTTTGAGCCCATGTGAGCAAACCAACATGAACATGTTTCTGGCAAGTATAAAATTAGTGGGCATTGGAGTACTGCGAGCTATGAGCTGGTGGAGGCAGGACAGCACTTTGGCCGATCGGGTTGGTGCTTTTCGATTGTCCTTTCAGTCGCACGGTTGACCTCGATGGATCTTGTCACTATCTTGAACACGTAATTTTTCTTGCTAGTTTGAAGTGACGTGTTCTGCAAGTCTATTGAGGGCAGAGTACCTTTATTTGCAAAACTCACAAAGAGCCCTCAGTTCAGAGTCATTATATTGTGCTTCGTCAATACCAATCCATCGTTTTTCATTGCTTCTTTATCCTAACCTTTATATGCCATGAGACATTCGTCAACGTTCCTGCCATGGACCCTTAACACAACGTTATGGACTCTGGCATTGCCATGCTAATCCTAAGCAGGCGACAATGTCGTTGCACACATGAAGGATATCCTCTATGGTCAGTCATGGCTAGATTTTGAGGCTGAATTCTTTTGCATAGTGCCTGAGAAGGTTATTAGACACAATAAACAAGTAGCTGGCTTTACCTTTCATCTGCTTGTTGTGGATACTGTCCTTGAATCAACGTGTCTTCGATAAATGTTGCATCACATGGGCGTATCTGATCGTGTTAAAGCTTAAACTTGGTAACTTTATTATCAAAACTGACTTCTAATTGTTTCATGGCATTTTTTAGATGTTTCTTTGTCGTTAGCCACAGTTACTGTTCATTTTTCAGTGAGTAACTAAGTCTAGTTGGCTCCATTCGTACAAGTCACTGATAAATGTCAAGGTAATGTTTTTCGTATCGAGAAGAATCTTAACAGTTTTGTTGCTCCGAGCAACATCTGCCTCATCTTTCATGTTGGAGGTAGTAAAACTTTTAATAACTCCAATATGAAAGATGGCGTGGCTCCTTAATACCTAGCTGATCTACCGCATCAGTTTCAGCCTCCTCGTGTCCTTAGGCCTGTGTCGACTATAAAATAGGCGTTCCATTGCTCAGCCCTAACAACGTTTGTGACAGAAGATTTAGCTCTGCAGGTCCAAGACTGTGGAGCTGACTTTAACAATTCTTATGCAATGAAACTTCTTTCTGGCTACCAAGGATAGCACATCCTTTCGAGTGGTCCAGAAATGCTACTTCCATGTTACCCACTTCCTCAACTGCTCTAATTACTCAGCTGTGCTTCCTATTTTCTCTTTGTTGCTTGATATGAAAGCTGTTGGCTACCGAATGCATAGTGAAAGCTGCTTAGGCTGTGTGTGGGCTACAACACAATCATCCTACATAACATCCACTGGTGTTTGGGGTATCTATAGTTAAATTAATGATACACTGCATTACATGACACATTTTCCCAGTAGGTTTGCTGGTGTTTGTAGAGCATAGTCATGCACTAGCAGTGTGTTAAATGCTGCCTTGCATTCTGTTTAGCCCGAAATACCGCTAGATTGTCTATTAAGAATCTGTAAAGAGGTGCAGAGTCATGTAACAATGGAAATTCTATCGTTGCACGTTGGCCACTAGCCAGAGTCGGTGCAGGCGTGACCGGCATCGATATGGCTGCATAGAGCATATCAAGATCCAAGCTGCGCTGGTCGTCAAACTGTGGCAGCAGGAGCAGCAGCTGCAGCAGCAGTGCATGACTGACTGGCATACTTGACTGGCTCGATGCTAGATAAACTAATTCTGAAAATGTAGTTCTCATAAGACTTCCCAAGAATGTGGCTGGACTAAATGGCTTTACTCTTCTAATCGGTGATGCAAATATGCGATCACTACCATGTGCTTGTAATTCAGGTGTCATCTTGGACAGCTGCCTAAATTAGAAAGTTTCGTTGATTAAAAACGATTGCTTCCATAGCAATCCTTAACGTCTGATCCCAATCTAGGATTAGGATCTGTCTTCCACGATGGCCTGCAAAGAATATAGCTGGCTCCTTTGTTCTGTCTTATCTAGATTCTTGTAATTTATTTTTGGGCTTGGCTAATCAGGTTTACCATCGTACCACCGCTGACTTTGGTTGTTTAGCTTTGCCTCTGGCGAACTCAAATCCACTAAACAATGTCCCTTCAGTTCCCTTCCCTTCAACGGTCTTAGCTGGTTCAATAGCCTCATTTGAATTGTGGCCGGAGAGCCTTATCATCTATCACCTCAGCTGACAGCTGGCACTAAAGGATCGCTCAACTGCAAGATTTGAAATCACAACTCGGATATTGCAGATGCCTACCGAGATTCTGTATGCCAATCCGTTTCAGAAGAGGCATGGGTATGCTATTTGTATTCGCTGTAGCTTTCCTGCACTGTCCGAGTACCACGAGCAACTGGTTTCTGTGTAGATAATTTCAGGACGATCCTGATGCACAGAATGTACTGCAACATGCCGACGAATAGGTGGTGCAGGTCACAGTGCCACTGAACAAACTAGTGCCTTCGGGCTATGCAGGGCCCTTGTCGGAGGAAGAAGGAGCCGGCTTGCTAGCAAGCTAGACAGGCAGCATCAGCCCAGGGGCAACCCTGAACTAAGCAACAACGTTTAGCTCTCAAAGTGCCACACACGCTATTATATCATTATTAAATGCAGGTACGCTTAAAGTTGAGCACAAATATTACAATAGTAATTACATTAAATTAAACTTATATGCAAGGAACTGCAAGATGCAAGCAAGTGAAGCTATCTGTAAGGTCGAGTGCGGATCTCCTAATTGATCGGAAACTTGCTAGGGAGCCAGTGGCACAGTCAGAAGTGGTGTGATGTGCCAGCTACCCTATTAACGACAGACTAAACGAGCTGCTGAGTTGTGTACCAATGCTGCAGCTGTTCGTATCAAATGCAGTTGCTCGGGATAGTGCAATAAGCTCTAGCCGATTACTTACTGGCTAATCCAGATTTTAGTTATATCCCTGGTGGCTTTAAGGAAGTACTGTTGCCATACGGCATAACTAAGCTAAATCAGGGGACCTTTCAGATGGCTCGTCATATGCACAAATCCTCGGCTTGAAATAAGAGAGCAGCCGTCAGTGCCAGTGTCTGCGACGTCCTGCTGCACTCCCTCCCAGTTGCCAGCCAAAAAGGCAACTGCAGGCCAAGACTGCAGCATCGAAGGGCGCTCATATATTTAGGAACAACAGTCCGTCATTAACGGTAATTCAGGTAGTTTTCTGTATGATACGGGGACCATAACTGCTACAAAATTCGTACGGAGACCTTAGCTTTCACAGACCACCAAGTACTGCAGTGCACCCAGACAAGTGGTCAATGACAAGCTTCCTGCAACAGAGGCTCCTCTAAACTGCTCTGGTGGAAACTGAAGGCGAACTCACCTTATCACGGCACACATCCAAAGATGTAAATTAAAGTACAGATAAAGAAATTAAACCTGTCAGTGAAGCGGTACACCGTCGAAAGTGCTATTTAGAGAGCACCCAGAGATACCGGAAGCTCGGAGTACTGCAAAAATAACGATCGGCCGGTCAAGGAACATGTGCACAGTAACAAAACATTCGCTGGCCACTGTTTGAATACATTGCCTGCGAAAAGCCGTTCGAGATAAATAAAATGTCAGTACACCACTTTTTTATTGTGTAAGACATGCAATATAGATCATCTTACAAATGTGTAGCTTTTCGGCTCAACGTTAATTACGTATTCATGACCCTGATGATGCTGCAGACTGATTCTCCATAAAGTTATAACTGCGAAAGCGGTACGTGGGCTCG
Organism: Cristatella mucedo; assembly: GCA_009760855.2. Lineage (NCBI taxonomy): Eukaryota > Metazoa > Bryozoa > Phylactolaemata > Cristatellidae > Cristatella > Cristatella mucedo. The sequence goes on from WPIO01000012.1 coordinate 7,966,630, forward strand.
GCAGGGTATCAGCCCAAGATGGGTTATTAGTGTTTGCCAGAAACAAAGATACTGTTGCAGTCACCAGCAGCACTACAAAAGCAGCATCTAAATCAGTAGGATTACACGAGGCAGTATTCGTTGTCGCCATGTCAGGTCACCAGGTACAGGGTCCCAGCAAAATAAGCACACCGATGATGTCCTACTGAAGGCCATGCAGCATGCCAGCCATCATTGCAAGCAGCAGCTTCTGGCAGAGGCAATGCGACCCATCCGTGGGGGTCGAGGACCGCCGAGCACAGCCACTCAGACTAGTGAGGACCCAAGCCAGAGGGCCGATTAACTCAGCAATAGATCACTCTAATGTAGCTCGTGAAAATATGACAAGCTTAGTGCCTCCACCCAAAGAGAGACAGCCATAACCGATCATCAGTTGGTAAGTGTGATATCAATGGATTCCCATTTCCAAATATGTCAAAGGTTCGCTATCAAAATATTGAGCACAAAACAGCCAATGGTAACAGTGTTGCATTAATCACAGATAAACTTAATGAGAAAATAACTTTTAAAATAGTAATACAATAACCCAAAATGTCGACTTGAAGCTACAGCATGATACTGGGAAACCGTAGTCCGTGGCTACCTCACGAACCTCAGCCGAAGGCGAGTGCATCTTATTAGCAAGCCCTTAATGAATGCATCTCAGACTATCTGAAATTGAAACAAAATTTCCGACTATGAATACATTTACATCAACATATAAATCTAACATATTAGTGTAAATATTAACAACTAAAAGTTAACGACGTACTTTAGGTTTATTGCCAGTACGTTTGTTAAATGAAAACCAATCGAGAAACAGTAGAGCATGAAGATTCGACGAGTATACGAGATTGTACATGAGAGAGAGAGAGAGAGAGAGAGAGAGAGATAGAGGGTTGGGTAAACTGTAGTCTCCTGACAAGTCACATCAGAAATGTTAATCGAAGCATAATCACATTAAGAGAATGTTATTTGGCCAAAATATTAGTTAATAAGAAAGTCTACAATTATAGTTATTAAAGCAAGAAAGTTCGTCCTTCGCTCCGTCAAACCGCCACATGTGTCACTTGAGTCTCATCAAAACTTGACGAAGCTTTGTTTTTCGTGACCAGCTGTTCTGGAAGTGATGTATAATGAAATCATAATATACATCTGCTATCACCCAGCTAAGCCAGTCCACAGGCAGTGAGCTACTCATGGTGTACAAGTAATGAGTTTTAAGAGCTCAGACCGAGCTTGTATGGACTGGTAGAATTGATTGTGCTTCGTTTGCAGTTTGATAACAATAAAAATGGGTGCTCCAACTGTTGCACTCTTATCTTTATACCGTTAACGGGTACATAAACTGGCTGGCCGACTTACGTTAGATGGGGAAGTGCATCTGTGGCAGGCCACATCCTGTCATCAAAGGCCGAGCTGTGCACCGAGTCAATTGTAGAACCACCTGCTGCGGTGGGGCATACGTTAGTGGCCAAGGCTGCTGTGCTAATTGCAACAGCAGAAGCTGCAGGCACACATAACATCCGAGGCTGTTATGCTAATTACAATAGCAGGCAAACAGAACAACTCGGAATCTATCCTAGAAGTATTTTCCTCTTCAATGAAAGCGATACAGAGAGATCAAATAGGAGGCTCATTTTATTCATATAAAATAGAGTCTGATGTCTGTCCCTGCAGCTTTCGCCTTGCCTCGTCGATCTGATCGCTATCTGCACTGACCCTCTCATTATTGTTCCATCCCTGGACTTATAGCATTAAGTTACTACCGGCCGCGTTCCAATGTACACCTAAACTGGTGAAGTTGTCTTAATCACGTGAAGCGGCTTATTTATGGCAACTCCAGGTTTATTCGTGAGATTGAATTAATTTGCATAGGGCTTGAGAGTTATAGCAAAAAAAGATAATTCAGCTTCACGTATCATTTCTATTTTCAACGTTAAGCTGCAGTCTTTTGGAAACGTAAATCTTTGACAAACGTTCAATTGAATGCCTCTATCCAATCGTGTGCGACCTTAAGCGGAAAAACGTTGCAATGTAAATAACTGGTTGGTATCGCCTCCTGTATAGGTGGCCTAGAAACAACTCGTTTAAATTAGACAATCTTCAAAAATATTCGGCTGCCGCCAGCATGCGTTCGTCTCCCATTCTTACATGTTTTCGCATGCGGTCACAGCTGCAGATAGCATGACCGATATGCATGCGAAAGTCCTTTGGGCGGATCTGTATTCAGAATTTCCTAAACTTTAAAGGATTCTTAAGCCAATAAATGCTGAGTTATCGGTTTCATCGCGTTCACTTTCCTAATAAGCGTATTCTGACGTTTCACATTTACTATTTCGCTCCTATCTGTACCTATAGCAACATTGTCTAGAGGGAAATTTTCAAGGGAATTTCAAGGGAATAAGAAATACCTGACTTAGCAGCTCACAAGATAACGATGATAAGGCGTCTAAGCTCAGGCAATTCTTGCAAATGGTCGGGAAATTAATTTTATCCAAATCCAAGTTAAGAAAGATTCGAAAGTGATCTACAATCACGATAGAAAGCGACAGATCTGAGAGACAAAACGAGAGAGAGAGGAAGGTTAGGGATGTAATATCAAAATTGTTATCGGTAGTGGTTGCATTAGCCATTTAACACGAGTAGGACTTCGCCGGGCAAGATACAATGACATTCATCACGTTGCTAGAATGCTAGAACAAATATTAAAGGAACAAAAATAAAGGACAAAATTAACAAAATCTGAGGACTTCCCTTGGAGTAACAGCACATATCTAAAGCTTTGGCTGGCTTACTGTGTTGATATTTCTCACATACGAACTAGCCACAAAGTATCTGACGCAAATTCATGCATCAGGCAGAATTATCTTTACACTATGGACTCAAAGCATCCTAATGACCACACGGTCACTAATAAAGCAGGAAAACTCAATGTACAGAAAAGATCAACAATACTCTGCATACAGCAGCAATGTCACCCATGGACTTCAATAGAGATGGAGTTTCATCAGGAAGTCATTTAATAAATCTGTATCCTTCCTTCCCTCTTTAGATGTGCCACGTGGTTAGATCCTACTACCACGGTCTTCAAATGCATTCACTTTGACCTTTACCATCAGATGAGCATCACAACCTACATACCTAATGAGGGCGTTATTTCCAAGTGATGGTAATAATCATTAAATCATGCTTCCGTTGCAGCGAATTTAAAATGTCTAGAAATCGATTGACTTATCAGAGAGCACTATATCAAAGGAATAATGATTATTATTTATGCCATATTAAATATAGTAAGAAAATGGCCACAGTAAAATTATAGGTCAGCTTGTTTAAAAATAGTACAGAAATTGCCACTGCAAAGATATAACCTTTGCCGTAATGCAACTTAAAGCCTGCATACTTGGGCACAAATTGAAGAGTTAGTATTCCCGAGCTGTAGTATTTCTGTGACACCCCCGTGCTTTCCAGAATGTCAAAATCCCTTGTCTCCCGGACAACCAGTGTACCTGACACTGGCACTTTGGATGCGAGCAAAGTTTCTCATTTTCAATCAGGGTCATAACTGAACACTTTTTGGCGGAATATTTGAGATACTAGATAGTTAAAAATCATAATCATAACTCTCAAAATAGGAATAGAGAGAATACCTTCCAAAATATCTTGCTCGTTTAATTCTCTTGCTCAGGACAACCTATATGATGCACTTCGTAATCAAGTTTCGGTTCTCACCATCCGGGCTTCTGATTCCAGCTATTTAGCAGTACATCTATACGCTCCCAAATTACTCATTGATCGTGCGTTAAGTTGCTCTGTTCCCAAAGCATTTACTGAACTCGAGACAGACGTTGGTTAGGACTATGAAAGAAGTATACAAAATCCCCGGATACGTCTGTTTATTGTGAAAGTCTCAGCCGCCTCGTCTTACAGTGCCTTACCTTTTAGTAAAGGCTCTCACCAAGGATTGTATCGACTTCAATTCCCTTTCGCTTAAGTTTTAGTTCGCTTAATTATCGCGCTTTAACGTACCTACGTGGAACATTTCAAGATCAGTCATCGCAACGGACCACAAAACTTCTTTTAACTAGAATCATCTACAATTGGTCCTTAACCGACCTCCAAACATTTCCGAGCAAAGCCATGATCGGTCTCATGAAAAGCTGGCTGAGTTTTTGTATTTGCTTCTGTGCTTCTTCAAACAGAACGGATTCACAATTCTTAACGTATAACTATCGCATCAAAGCCAAGCTCCATTTCCAAGTGGAGACTTTTCATCCAAAAGTAAGCAGCTAGCATTTCCCTTGAGTGCTGGGGAAATGCACGTATTGACTATGGCAGTAGTTGAGTGGGTCTATGTCACAAATCATGTATGTGCATATCCGTGCGGACAATGTGCATGCTGCAACTATTTTTGCATACTGACCCTTTGCCTATGTCCTCTCTTTCATGTTTCTTATGTATACCATACTACCACTAGCCATTCGATGTTGCCGCCTTTGCAGCAAATCTTGGGCACCTAGAAAGTGACCAAGTTATCTGAGTGTCCTAAACAAATGCATTAATATGTTTGTGATTATTATTTCACGTAATAACTGCTAATGTAGCTCTTTATAGGAAAGCATGCTTAATGCAAGTCGAGTGGGCGTGATAGCGGGTGGCCGTGTTAAATGTCACCATTCTCGAGGCTGGGCGAGTGGCTGGCTGCAATACCTTCCACCTGGTTAGACCGGTCAAGTATGCCTCTAATTCAGATCTGGCATCAGCTACTTAGCTAAAAGTACTATTGGCTGATGATTTTTGGCTCGGTTGCTCATAATAGAACCAATGAGTTTGGCACTCTTGTTTAGTGATGGATCTGCTTCGGATTAATGTTTCTTCCAAAAATCTAATCTTATCCTACAGATTATCCGATGTAATTTGCAATCAATAGAATGTTTACAGTAGTTAGATTTAATGTTAAGGATAATTGCATAGGATACAATGTACGGGAATTAAAGGATCAATATATTTTCATTTTTAATTTGTTGCTATATGTGTCAATAAGTTTGAGAGTATAGTTGTATCATAATATGCTTTAAAGTATAGCATATACACTCAATTTAGATATATTATCTCATCCTATTCTGTTATGCCTAGGAGAAATTCATATTGAATGACAAAGACGATGGTTTTTATTCTACGCAAATCCCAGCCAAGACGGCTAGTGTTATGTTTGGGTAAAAGTAGTGTACTTTTCATATATCTAAATGCACTTTAGTATACGCATTAGAAAGAGCAATCTCTACAGGAGGTCCACTTTTGACACAATTGTAGCTTTGATGCTTTCATGACATACAAGTTTGTGGACCAGAATTTCAAATTTACTCCACACTGAATTGAAATGGCATGTTTAAAATAGTTATTTAGTCACAAATAGATACATCCACATATTGGTATAGATACTCAATATCGGTGCAGTCGTCCTACAAAAGCAAGCTTCTTCGGTGACATAAATGGCAATGGTTGCCTCCAAAAATGCAGCTTTTTAGCACAATCATAGCGAATGGTGGATCTTTCAAGCGGTTGCTCGGCACGGCGCTTAAGCTATCAAGGCATGTGCGTGCAGACACCGTTCTTTTGTCGCAGTGCGACCAGCATATACAGCATTTCTGGTGTAATTACTGGTTTTGTCGGTCTAGTAAGCACAATTCAAGTCTCCTTCTGTCTACTGGGCATAGTTGTGGCCCCAAAGTCAGTGTTTCGCATTGTGACAGCCTTTGAGCAGCAGCTTGCGTTTAGCGAGCAGCTGGAAAAAATATTGGTGGCGTTCCTCATACTGGCCACATCTTTACCAATATCAATCCCTGCAGCGGTTTTTGTGACTATTCAAGGCCTCGAAATGAGGCAGTTTAATTCAGCTGTGCAGCCGTCTCAATTATCTGGTCAGATCCGGCTGATGGGGTTATTGATGCAATTCCAGAATAGCTGTTGATAGTCCAGTGGTCGGTGAATTTGCTAGTTGCAAGCCGTCATCCAAACTCACAATTGCTTTGACCAATGGGGACAGTGGGACCTTTCTGCAACCCCGAAAGAGCCTGCAAATGGCATCCCACCGCCTCTTCCAAGCTTGCTACGATGTAGCTCCGCCGGAGAAGAAATGTAAACACCAAGCAAGCAGGAAAAATGATTCAAGAACATTTTTATCAGCTGTATTAAATGTATTATGAAGTAATGCCATCTTTAACTTGAATGTATTTGCCTGGTCTTGGACGTAATCAAATGTTCTTCAACCCAGTAAACTGGTCTACTAAAACTTGAAAGTTCAGAACTTTAAACGTTTTTCTTTACGTTCAACTTCGAGCCAGGTCTGAGAGTCAACTTGTCCGGCGATGTTATAAGATACAAGCTGATTATCTTCAGCTTGCTAAAGTAATGGTCACACTTGGTCATTGATACAGCTATAGTGAGACGAATTCGCAAGGCAGCTCTCAATTTAGTTAACGAATCTCCTCCATAACTGACAATGAAAGACAAGTAAGTTCCAGCCGAGTGTTTGTAGCTGATTCATGAGGTGTTGCCAAAAGTCTTTTAAAGTCACATATTTTATTGTAAAGCTCTCATCCATCAACGTCTGGTAAGCCTCAAAGATCTAGACATGGTTCACCAAACCTGGCCCGGCCTAAACCTTTAGTAGCTGCTCAGCATCCAACAAGGAACTAAACTAGACCTGGAGGTCTGAAATCGGACTAAACATCTGTCCTTCGACAGGAGTTCCTGTCGAACTATGACTCCAACATTTCACATGTAAATTTGGTGCCTGGTGGCAGTACTTGGCACAAGGGTTCTCAGAGTCTTGACCACTGAATGTCAAGGGAATGGAGTTCTCAAGAGGCGTATATGAATTTCATCGTTAGATGTGATGTCACGTATTGTATCTCCGTCTTTACCTCCACAAAGCCACACAGACTACGTGGGTAATAGGTAGGAGAGTGTTGTGTAGCTCATTCACTGCCTCAACGGCTTTCGGTACGCATTCGGTAGCTAACATACTTCATCTCACGCAGCAATGAGTGAATGGGAACCATAGGAGAGTCAAACGAGCAGTTGAGGTAGTGAGTAGCATGAAAGTAGCAGCTCGGGACAGCTAAAAAGGATGAGCCATAGTCGGCAGCAGGAGAGAAGCTGTCGTCGCGTAAGAATCATGCAATCGAGTTCAATAGGCAGAGACCTGAACAGCTAAAGGTTTTTTCGCCGACGGTCTTTAAGCGGAAGACTCGTGCAGTCTTCTCTGAACACTGTCAATCTTGGTCAAGATGCTGCACCTAAATGGCGACAGAGCCACACAGTTTAAAGTTTCGAACCCAACGTAGTGTGTCAATCTGCTTCAAATCTTGTTTCAAGTGTTCAATTTATGTCCTCAGGCAAGGGCTCCACAAAAAATCACAATTCTGTTCTATCCACCGCGGTAAGCTTTCACGGCCTGTACTTCTTGCACTTCATCTTGTTGCCCAATTACGTTTACGAGTCATCGCTAACACTTTGTAAATTACTTCTCACGTCAGAGGTGACCATGAAAAGAATAAGTGGGTGTTATCTACGGTTTCAAATATATAATGGCAATAGCCTCTGTTCTTGGGACGTGAGTTCCTTCTAGCTTCAAGCTGTGGTTATCTTGGTTTACAAAAGTAGCCTTCCCGTCACTGGACAGTAATCTCTTAAGGACACTTAACAAGTAGCCAGACATGGCTGCTGACTTAGCATTGCGACCAGCAATCTTGCCAGGAATTTTGCCGGATAAAGTTGATCCGCGATGAGACCCTCGTTTAGCTGCATCATCTTTTTCATAGATTACACTGAAAGCCATAACAGAGTCCTGATTAGTGCTGTTTTTTTGGCCAAATGAACATCGACATATCTGATGACCTTGATCGGCTGCCGGCTGTGAGCCAATCAGCAGTTGAATTTAATAGAATTCCATAGCACTGGTTTAAGCTTAAATCACTGAGGAGCTTGTCTTACACTGTCTATGCAAGTATAGCTAGCCATTCATTTAAGGTTTAGGTTTAGGAGACAAATAAGAAGCTGGCCTTGGATTTTTACTGCTGTGGTCAAGACGCTTTAAAGGTTTTTCTCATCAGTCAGGCATAGACTCCCTAGGTGACGACTCAGTGCCATGTTTTACCAAACCACTAATTTGATGTAGCTGAGAACTCTCTTTAGAACGTCTTGCCATCGATTTTTTCGATGACGTATGAGCGTCAACAGCAGCGTCCATTCCACTTATTTAGAGAAGTATCCTCTTTGTTCCTTTGATGGAATGAAAAATTAACGGTGATGAGGGCTCTTTTCATGGGGCACTAGTTTTTCAGGTTTCCTCCACTAGCTAAATCTGTTTCCTAATTCAAGTGACGATCGGGAATTTTTGGTGGACGTAGGGAAGAGAAAACAACAGTAAATTAGAGAGATTTTTTGAGAAAGGGAGAAAGAGGACGAACAAGAGAGATTATGAACGCAAAGTCCAACCAACTTCCTGTGCATGAGCAAGTTGCCTCTTGAACCAGGCTGTTCCCAAGGCTCAACTACCTAATTCATCAAATGGACCTACATCCTTCCGAAAGAGGCTTGATTCTCTAGAACTATCAAAACTATCTGTTTGAATTTCTTGCGAAAGGACCATTGAAAGCAAGGTTTGGTCAACCTATAGGTTGCCAATATTATTGTGGGTCAGCATTTGGAAAATTAGAGTAGATTATGTGTCTTTCTTTTCTGATAGTGCTAGCATTGCTTCGTTAAAATCTTCGGCTTCACGGAGAAAGTGTTCTTCTCTTCATGAACATTTCAGCTAGCAAAGCGTTTGTGTCTCCAGTTTTGCCACGCTCTCCACCTTCACTGTTTTCGTCGTCTGCCTTCTTCTTTTCACTCTCTCCGTCCTGCTTACTTTTGTCCTCCTGAACATTTCCTTTGCTCTCTGTGATCGCCAACATGTAGCAAGAGTTTTTTCTGGAACTCTACTGTTTGTCAGCTGTACCTTCTTCACGAAACCTTCTACTACCTTACAATGAGATGACCACTGCCTAGCAGTTAGCATCTGTTTTGCCTGACGGCCCATCATTCCCAGGTGTTGCAATGCGACAGGCAAAGCCAGTGGTGATTGAGAAATCTCATTGTGAGCTCGAAGCAGTTCTAGTACGTTTTCTTTAAGCAAGTAATAGGAATCATCCAAAGTCTCCGACCAGGCAGGCAGGCATAGGAGATACTATGTCTGGGCCATTGGTAGGCCCAGTGATGCCTCCTGCAAATCAACTAGTGCTGCGATGGTTGCCGACACGTCTCTGATCGCCCACGGTTTTGTTTTTAGTTGTAGCCATAGCATCCAACTTGCATTTGCAAACAGAAGTCTCAGTAGCCATGTCACTGATAGTAAAACTGTTGGGTGAACACCTTGTGGTGCATGGAATTTATCTGCGGCAAGTAGTGCAGGTCTGCAGCAAAGCAGAAAAAAATCTGCACTTTCATTCTTCGTTGATAAGTGTGAGACAATATAACGCTATAAGCTTGACCTTGAAACTGGTTTTCCAGAAATCAGTACAAAATTGCCGCTAATTAGCAGGCAAGAAGAATACATGATCGAGGGTTCACCAGTCCGGTGAATCTAAAGCGATTGGCAATGGCACAATGATTCCCTTAGATTAAATGTACCTCTCTATTTGCATCCCCCAAATTTGAAACGCTTAAAGAAGAAAAATAGAGACCTCTAAGGACGCTAAATCAAACGTATTATTATTACTATTATGACTATTATATAATTAATAAATATTATTAATAATATTGATTATGTGCCCGATTTCAAGGTTGTCGGAAAATGCTACCTTGACACGGCCCTTCCTATGATGTTCGTTGCATGTGCTAGCTGTAGCTGTATTGTAGACTCGCAGTGCACGTGGTAATTGGTAGAGCCACTGCTGTTCTGCTAATTGTCCCACTTCTAGCAAGTTACTCACTAGTTAGTATTAAGATGCCTTTTTCATGCAGGTATGGAGCAGTTTTCTGTCGAGAGCGATGGGAAGCGGTGTTGCCTGATCGATTCAGGTGTCGCTTGCCGGCGGAGCACTGGCAAGGCAATTTATGGATCGAGAGCGATTCAGACAACCCAAAACCAAGGCCTGCAGCTCAAAGACAATGAGCAAGTAAGATATTAGTGCCTAACAAACGGGAAGGGTTGCGAAGGGAAAGGGTATTGGATTGCTGTTGCTCGTCTTGGCCGGTGCATTTCTCGTATTTGATCGTGTGAATGCCTTGAGGCGCCGGACGCTCGGACCCTGCCGTACTCTGCTTGTCTAGACGTTGATTTGCCACTGGATTGGCTACCAAGCTCTTGATTCGTGCCCTGTAGCCTGCTCAAGAGTGGCTAAGTATTTGCTAGCGCCCTCAAGTTTGCCATGGACGGTGAAGGTTTTTAGCCCTTGCACATCCTATCGCTTCGTCGTGAACCATCGACGAATATCTTCGAAGGCATTATTCTCTCGGTTCATTCGCATAGTGTGTGCCTCCCAGATGGAAGATCCTTCCAATGCTTTTAGCATGATCGTGTAAGCGTGATATCCTTTTGCCATTGCCTGCTCGCTTTATTACATTTCACTAACCCTTGTTTGTTGACTATCATGCATCAAAGTGTAAAACGCCTGAAGGGAGATTTAGATCTCTAAGAAAGCTTTGCGAACGACCTATCAACGTTACCGTTGCTCGTACCTTCTTTGTTAGGACTTTTTCAAAACCAGTCACATCTTCCGAAGGCAATAATAATAATGATAATAGTACTCTTTTTATAAAGCCCTCACAGAAGGGATTCAATTTCTAGGCACGTTGCAGAAATTATATTAAACTCATCAGCTAATGATGGTTACTTTTTATCTGTTGGCAGGGTATGTTGTGACGTGCATCGGTAGTGAGTTGCAGGGTTTAGGAGCACACAGGCTGGAGCCTGAGAATGGACGGACCTAATAGTGACTAAAGAACCTTGCAGTTGATGGACTGTTTGATTGAGAGCCAGTGCACATCGATGCGAAGTGGTATGATGTGGCAAATGCCAGTTCTGCACCAATACACGTTCCTGATTGTACATGCCTGATTGCACCCGCCGGGAGACCATCAAGCATGTAATGTGGAAACTGCTCAGTTCACAACACGTGCACCGAGCAGCAGGATTTTTGCACTTACCGCAAGCCTCTGATTTACAATGTGCACGAGCTCTTCTGAAGAGTATAACCAGAGGTAGTCATCTTGTTTTATCCCTGTCTAGTTTAAGGACTACTGTTACTCAGTTTTAGCTGGGCTACCTAAAAAAAAGCCGTTAAGCTTTTGCAGCTCGTGCTGAATATGGATGAAAGTTTGGTTGGTAAATCAAAAAGACTCAATTGTCTCCTGTGCCAAAAAAGCTGCGATGGCAATAGTTGATAAACGGATACAAAAACAGAGCAAATTACTCACTCAAACCTACAAGACCGACCATGACCAGGCCCCTCCATGCCTACGATTGCATACGCAGCAGCACGAGCAACAGCATTACAGAAGTCTAGAAGGGAGCTCAGAAATGCACGGACTAATTTGGATGTAGTACTGTCTAAGTAGGCTAGAATTCTGGCAATGTTATGTGGCTGAAACTAGGCAATCGTGACTATGCTGTTGATGTGGTTGTCTAATGAAAGGTCACTTTAGAACAGGTCACCAGATTCCTTGCAGATTCATCCGGAAATATGCTGGCGGAGCTGATTGTGAACCTTAGGTTTTCCCATTCTGAATCGACATTTGGGTTATCCATAACAATTGGGTTTCTTGTTGTCGTTAAATCTATGTAAGTTTGCGGCACTCCCTGGGTGAATTTAATCGATACAGCCAGCAAAGTGAGCCACTGCGATTCTATTTGAATTCCTGTTCAGTCAAAGTAGGGATTAATGGCACAAGTTTCCTTCTGTGTAGATATCTCTTCTTAAGCGTTCAACAAAGAGTGAGTTTTATTGAAACTAGCCGCTCCTTCTGCTGTCCGAGCAGCTCATCCCACCTTAGGTGCCTGTTGAAGTCGTCGGATAAATGTTCTAGGGGGTGCAGATCTAGTGACTTGCTGGGCCATTGCATCTGATCTACATCTGATTATTGCGAAATTTGCTGACCATGCTGCATGTTTAGGGTCCTTTTACTACTAAATGTTCAGATCCCCGAGCAGATTGCTGGACCCTGCAGTCCAATTTCCCAGACAGGCTGACCTGAAGATGCTTGCATTGGTCTACGATACCTTAGATATGACGTAAAGCCTCGACGTCTTTCGCTCCAAGCAGACCCACTCATCACTAGCTTGTCTCTAAATGTCAATGTAATTTTAAAACAGTCAAGCTACTACCCCGCATCTTTACTTCTTCTAACCGTCAATCTTAGTTTTCCACTTGCCAAATATGGTTAATTTCCTTTCGTTTCAATTAAGTAGATATATAGTCGTAATCAAACCATTGGACATAGTCGTGGGCCCGCCGTCAACAATCTACTTTGTCACGGCTGATGAGCTGAAGCTTACGTTGTTAAGTCGGCTCGAACACTCCACCACTAGCAAGCCTCATACTGACCAAATATTTACTAATGCTGATTCATTTATCGTCCTTGAATGATTGTGCAAGTTCTCGAAATGCGGCAGTTCTATTCGGCAGTGATTCGATCCCGATGAGCAGACGACACCGAGCTGGTCGCGTAATCGAACCACAGCTAGAATATTTTGTTGATTGCATATTTGCTGGTGAATTCGCCATTGCCATGCCGTCATCCAGCCTCACGACTGCTATGACCATGTTGATGCTAAACTGACATTATCTCTTTAACACTGGTCGTGCAGGGTTTAGCACTGTGGCTTTTGCAGCTACACGTTTCCGGCCTGGAAGGTTTGTGATTACACTAGACAGCAGTATGAAAGAGAAGATGCTGCATGAAGCCAGAAACGTAGGAAATTCCAGAAAGCTGTTACCACTTTTATAAATGGATGGTCTGTCTGCTAAAACCGATTAATTTGAGCCTCTCTGGCCGGTACGAAAGCAATGTCCTCATGCCCCTGTTTTTGTTTGTATATCTACCCACCTGAGGTTAGTAGACTCTCCTCGATTGGCAATACAGTTTCATCAGTTAACTTCCTATTGACCACATTTTTGTAAGCATTGATTCTAGGGGCTATTCTTGGCTTAGCTAGGAGATTGGGTCACATAGTAGTAATTTCACTCGGGACAACGGTAGACGCAGATAGAATAACAATGCAGTAACACATAAATACCAAAAGGATATCAGGAAACGCATCAACATAAAGTGGAGACTTTGACACTTTTACCTTTTATTTACTTTAGAAGAGAGGCAGTGAGAGAGGCCGAGAAAAATAGATTAAGAGAACGAAGAACAAAAGCTTAAGAAAGAAACAGAGTTATAGAGAGACGGACAGAACGGCTAACAGACAGACAGACCGAGAAAAGCCTGAATCGGAATAGAAGGGAAACAATAATTTATAACTCTGAACTGTGCGAATTTGTATTGCAGCACTATTTGGCCAGATCTCGATGGACCGACTGATATTTAATCGTATTCATGATTTTTTTCTATTTGAGGTTCCACATAATCATATTTGTGGTTACCATGCGACCTTTATCGAAGATGCGTGCCTCCGAAGGAGAACACCAGCAACAAGGAAACCAACGATGATGGCAGCTGACTTAATGTGTCTTTCGGATACTTTTCTAAGGCACTATGCACAAGTGTTTAATATCGAAATCGATCCTGCTGCTACAAGAGAGGAGCAGCTGCGTGCTGTACAGCAGCACTTCGAATGCAGACATGTGAATGGAGACGTCACTGCACATAATTTTATTTTGAAAGTTTGTGGCAGCGATATTGATGAGAGTGATAGGAAGTAGCTACAACAACCGGAAGTTGAAAACTGGCCACAACACTGAACGTGGCAAGAGAAGAGTCGTGCAACGACTCAACAGCAAGTCACGCCACCGACAAAAGTGAGGTCGGCCCAGTGAGATACGGTGAGAAAAATAAAGAAGGGAAGAAACGCCCAAGGATGTCGGCGGGAAATCGATGTATTGAAAGCAGGCACCTCAAGGCGAAACGAACGAAGACCAATATTTCTCGAGTTGCTGCTGCTTATTCATTCGACCGTTCCTTACGCCTGCAGCAGCTGTAGCCTAGAAAACTTTTGAAATGACACTTCGGTAGATCTTGATATGAGATCTAGATTGAGATCTTGATAATAATACGTTCAAGATATAAATGCAGTTAAATATCACGTGGCTCTACTCTTTTTACCCAAGTTATAAGTTAACCACTTTATTTTGAAATTATCTATTGCAGCCCAAAATTTTAACTTCGGTTTGTTTTTAATATCACTATTTAGCATTGACCCAGCAAAACAAGCAGAAGTCAATATACAGATCCGTGTCCCCAAAACTGAGGACGTCATATAACAGGGCTACGAGCCAGCTACATAATTTGAGAGAAATCTCAAGTCAGGCGCATCTTATAGGCTACTCGCTACCTCAACTTCTCTCCTGACTTTGCCTTGATTCCCACTTTCTCTTTGTGGCGAAAGATGAAGTCTGTTGGCTACCGAGTGTGCACCGAAAACTGCTTGTGCTGCGAGTTTTCTATGCAAAAATGCCCTCTCTAACACCCACATCGTCTTTTTTGCAGTGTGGAGTTACGGATATTGAATGATACATTACATTTCTCTAGATGTTCTAGTTTTGCAATGAATCAGGGTCTTCCATAGCGACCCCATACAATATCTTGGTACTAAAAACAATTTCAAGGCTATCGGCATAGCCACTGACAGGCAGGCTACACTGCAAACTTTCGTAGAGGCATAGGTTTTTATTATGAAGTTGAAGAACCGCAATTACTAGGCGTGGCGTCGTTGCAATTATTTCCAATCGCTGAAATGTTATAGCTGGTACATTGCACACTTTCCTATGACAAGTTGCAACAGACTGAATGAGAGTGACCGACCGACCTTAAAGGAACGGTAACACTAGCTCATGAAATGAGCCTTCCCTAAGTGATTCCTAGCACTGACCGAAATTCTGTGTAATTCCTTAAGTTTGTCAATGTAAGATTCCACTCAGTTAAGTGTGCTCATACGACTGTCGAAGAAACGGACTTTCGAAGGGCAGCATCGCTAACTGAAAACTAAATTGTTCGTCACAGGGCATGCATTTTCTGCCTTATAAAGCAGCAAGGTGCTATGTCAATGACTTTAATTTTGTAATTGAACCTGAAACTGATCATAGAAAAACCTTCATGTGTACAAGAAGCTTTTTGCCAGCTTAGTCTGTGACCGGTCTCTAAATTCTTACGCCAAGTCCATGGCTGGGACATTGACTAGAATCCTAGTGCACATAGCGATTAAGATGATGATGCAATGGGAAACGATTGTCCTTTATCAAAAATATGCACAATGGAAAGACAGCACTATAAACTAGCAAAATAATAGATAGAGAGAAACTGAGAGAGAAAGTGACTGGGAGACTTGGGGAGAGAGAAAGAAAGAGAAAGAGCTGGTGGTGACATGAGAGGTTAAACCATGCTAGTCTCAGCCCTGTGGCATGTGTGAAGCCCCCGTATAGATATTAATCTCTCTTGAGTGTTATGCTGAGTCTTTCGAGTTTTGATGGAAGGAGGGGCTCACAATCAGCTGGCTACCATCGAGGAATGGCAAGTACGATCACTCAGTCCCTGCTTGCAAGATCCAGCTGGCTCCAATCCATCAGGCAGCCCAAGAGCTGCCGGTATCAGCGGCACCAGTGTCTCGACCTTGGGCGGAAGTGAAGGCTTTACTAATTACCGGTAGTTGGAGATGAAGCAATGGGCTTCCGGCTGAGAAGGCAAATGCTGTAACAATATCCGAGACCACACAAAGTGGAAGCTCAACGGATGGATGGAAGCCAGTTGCATCTTACAAGGGTGAACCTTCCTGAGTGAACCAATTAATAGAGTATAGGCGAACGAGAAATCTAAATGGCTGCGTCACCCAGCATCGACGAGTCTATTTTTATTGCACCGTTATAGATTTCCGTATTTTCTCAGGCCATTACCGTCAATTGTTGGGCATTGCCCTCGAATGTACGTTCGACAACAGTGGACAGAATTCGGATGCACTTTAATTACAGCACACTGTAATAAGGTAATAACATTGGCTCTTTCCCACAGCTTTGTTTGTAAAAATATCAGACGATCTTAGATTGCTTTATGGTCTCGGGCGATTGCCATTAATAGCCATGCATAGCCTAAAGTTGAACGCAAAAAATGACCGTAAGTGAGCCCAGATAGAGCGTTATGTGGTAGGACAATGGCATATTCAAGCAGCCAAGTTCCAGCAAATTTTAAACTGATTGTGGTATGCATAAAGAAATAATTCATTTATATAGCGCTCCAAGAGAACTTAATCTCTATACAGGCGCTTCACATATGCCTCGTGGCTCGAGCCCCCACCACAGTCAGACCTCGGTCGGGGTGAGCACCTTAACCGCTAGACCAAACCAGCTCGACTAGACCAAGACCGCTAGACCAAATCAGCTCGTGGTAGAGGCTGGCCAATTGCCGTCGATTTCCATGCATTGCCCTCCATTGTGCCTTTATTGATTGTTTAAAAGGATGTGGCCTGCACTCTTCATGCAGTGTTTTCCAATAAGCGAGAAAGTTGGAACGTCTCTCTGTAACTGTCGGTCCAAGGGTAACTGACTGTTATGAATTGGCGTATTTTCCCGGGCATTGCTGTTGTTTGCTGTGCCTTGCAGTCTATTGAACGCACACAACGGGCAAAAACTGTGCATGCACGCAGGTAGGTGTTACGTGGAACGAGAGCTGTAATTTACTGCCGCCAATCTTGTCAATTTTCCACAGATTTCGCATTTGGCCATTACCATTGCTGTAGAATGCCGTGCATTGCTGACAGTCAAAGAGCAAAGCTTCTTAAAAACGCCACGGCACTACAGTGAAAGCAGCGGAATGTTGTCTCTAACGATAATTAGGGTTTCGAACTGCCAATGTTTCACGAAATTACCGAGAATTAGCCCTGGCCTTTGCTGCCGCTGAACCATTAATTGCTGGAGATTGTACGTGTGCAATCGGTTGAAAAAAGGATATGATTGCACTTTTCATCTGTTTCGCTGTGACAAGTAAGATAAATTTTATCCTTGCCCAGTCAATTTCCAGTGATTTCCGATTGATCACAATGGATAGCCGTATTTGCCGGGGCCGTTGCAGTCAATTCCCATGCATTCCACACAATTTAGTGGTCAGAGCTGGTTTAAAAGGTTGAAAGTATGTGTGCGCTGTGAGATGTTGCCTGATACGACAATTAGAGCTTGGTGCAGCCGATTCTCATCGATCTGCCACTGATTGCTGTTATAATTCCTGCCATTGCTGTCAATTGCCGTGCATTTTTTGACAATAAACGTGCAAAATAGCTTGAATGTCGTACGAGTTCAGTTTTAGCACAAAGAATTGTGAAACGCCAGGACAAAAGGCACTTCATGCAGCCAATTTGTGGTAGACTAGTCATGGATTGTTGTAAATCGCTGCTTCGAGCCGAGCTATTGCCGTCGTTTGCCATGCACTGCCCGAGATTGTATGAGTACAATAGCTTAAAATGATGTGATTGACTTTAACCAGTGTGCTTTGTAACATGTGTTCAACATTGGAGCTTTGCGAGTCCGATTTCAGGGTATTTTCCATGGTATTGCCGTAAATAACCGTATTGACCCGGGCCATTGCAGTTAATTACAGTGCACTGCTTCCAAATAGTCAAGACAATTGTAGTGAAACTGAGCAAGTACACAATAATCGAAGACTAGAGCACTATGTAATCCCAATTCGAGCTTAAAGTGTACGCACTTTTATCGTTTTTCGGGCTACGGTGGAGTGATTTACTGGCCCGGGCAGTTGCAGTTGATTGCAGTCAGTTGCTGCAGAATGGTCGAAGCAATTACAGTGAAGTTATGAGAGTACACAATCAACGAAAAGTAACGATCTTAATTAAAGCTTCTAGTGTAAGCGTTTTGGTCACTGCATCTGATTTCGGCACATTGAGGTTGTTTTTCAATATGGGACCGGGTCGCTACATTCGATTGCAATTTATTGCATGTAAACGCGTGTGCTCAATGAGGGAAAACTTTGTGGGTGCACTTTAAACTGAGTCTATTCGTGTATGCAATGCCGATTAGAGCTTTTCTGTGGCGATTACAGGATGATTTGCAGTGGTATAAATAGGTTTGCAGTAGTTTCCAAGGTCGTCTCAGGCGATTGCCGCCCATCGATACAGTGCAAGGATGCACGTTTTTTTTATTTTATAGGGTAGCTCACACAAAACGGAGTACTTTGATATGCAATAAACACTGGAGCTCGGCACAATTTATTTCTATTTTTTATGAGCTGAATTCGGTGGATTGATAGAGATCTTGGTATTGGCATGGGTTACTGCAGTCAATCGCAGCACATTGCACAAGAAGGGTCGTATGAATGCGATCAAAATTTTGAAGAGGAAATTTTCGTTGAATTTTCTGTCAGATGTGGTGTAAAAAGGGGGCTTTTCGAACAGGATTTCCATCGTTACGTGGTGGAATGCAGTGGATTGAGGTATTGGCCTGGGCCACCGGCAATCTTATTTCAGTGAACTTTGTGAGAACGTGTGTGTGGAATCACCCAACTATTTCTCGGTATATTGTACATGTAGCTGTAGTCCGATATTCCAAATTATTTGGAGGTGTGTGCAGCTGATTTGTGATGGATTTGACGGGATCTATAACGGATGGCTGTGGATTGAGGTGGATTGCTGTTCCGGCGTCCGACTTCGAAACTCATTTGCCGAAGTGGTGGCAACGGTACAGCAAGGTAGCAACCAACAATACCAGTACGCTTTCAACATCAAGTCTTAGTGCTTAACGCAGAGCTAGATATTTCAGTACGTGAAATGCCACACCTGTATGCTAACGAGCATGTGATACGTTGCCCAATTAGTGGTATTTCTCACGAGCTGAGCTCTAGGCTAACGTGCGTTTGGTTCATAAGGATTACGAGAAACTCGCTGATTGCGGACTCTCCCCGGTGATTTGTTCTCAGTAGTTGAGGTTCTCGCCCTGATCGAGGTCTGCCAGAGGTCAGTGACCGAGCCCTGGGGCTATGTGAACCGCGGCTCATTTGTGCAAGCACACAGGCCAGAATGCCAGCCAATGACCCACACCAATGATTCATTCTGTGACGCACGGAACAGAGGGAAGTACGACGCCTTTGCAGATGTCTCCCACTCGATTCCTACTCCTCGACCACGGCTATGAGCCTACCGTCCTCAACGATTAATTAGAGCCGAGCAGGAGCTGTGCCCCGGCCGACCACGATGGTATATCTAACATAAGTGTACCAGAGGCTTTGCTGGAGGAATTATACCGGCCATTGTCCACGCCACATCAAAGACTAACCACAGACGTGCATCGCCCCCCCCCCCAGATGGTGCTCCCAGCAGCTGTTCACCAGAGGGTTACCGCGAAGAGTAATGCCGGCCTTCATAAAATCAAACTACAGGTCCTGATAAAAGTTACTCAGGGCGATGTACAAGTAAATTATATTATTGAAGTTCCGTCACGGAAGACAACAGGAAGAGGAACCTTAGAATCCACAAATTTAACGTCCTTGCTTCACTTAGCATGCCGAGGTTTTAGTTTAAAAACGTCATTATTGATGGCGGTGCTTACGTACCGGATTTTCTTAAGTGTCAGCATTCAACCAAGAAATGGACCAAGAAAGAGAGAGAAAATAAAGAGGCAGAGAGACATAGAGAAAGATGAAGAGATGGAGACTGAGAAAACGAGAGACTGAGAAAGAGACAGAAAAAGACTGAAAAAGAGAGAGAGAGACACGAGAAAAGAAAAAGAGATTTAAAATTAATATGAGAGAAAGTGAGACAGAGGTGGAGAGACTAAGACAGACTTTAAGAGAGAGAAAGAATGATAGAGAGAGAGAGAAAGAGAGAAAGAAAGAGAAAGAAAATGAAAGAGCTGGTGGCAGCAAGAGAGGTTGGACTCTGCAAATGTCGCCAGATCACGCACTGCCAGCAATTGCAGCCTGTTGTAGGAGCTACTGTCAACCAACGTGAGGACATGCGCAGGAAGCCGGCGAACCGTCACGGTAGAGTAGTGAAAGGTTGTGACACTTGCTGCCACCCACAGTTAACTAAGAAATGGTTTCATTTTCTGTCCATCGTTAGCCGCCTTATCCTCAACTCTGTATCATAGTGTTCATTGTGCATCAGGTCTAACTATCGCAACCTAAAGAAGCTCATCACTAACATCTGCCTTGGAGGATTTTGCCTACATGTAATCGTCAGCAGCACCATTTCTAACTGTTCTTCTCATAAGTAATATGTTCTCACAAGTATAAACTGTTCTTCTCACAAGTAATACCCCGGGGTCCTATGCTTGCACGCCCAAGGGCGATGGCAAGCAGACTTGATTCGAGGCCAGAGCTTGAGCTCTCGTTAGTGCTCCGTCGGCAACTCCACTAGAGACCAAGGCCTATGCTGGCAGTTATACTGCCGAGCAAACACATAATAATAATAATAATAATAATTCACTTGATAAAGCGCCCTCAGAGAACATAATCTCTCTCTAGGCGCTTTACATTTGCTGCAAAGTGAAATGCAATTGAATGGTAAGTAAAATCATGCTTGAAAAACAAACGAAATGAATAATATGGTTAGGGGTGACATGCACAGGGTCAGCATGCAAATGTGGTTAGTCGCAGCATGCACAGTGTCAGCACGAATAAGCACATCAAGGACGAATCACAGGGACCCACTGAATCCTGTCCTAAATAGGTGTGTTTTTAGGTTCCTTTTAAATGTGGTCAGGTCAGGGGATATTCTGACGCAGGTCGGGAGGGAGTTCCAGGCATTGGGAGCATATGAACTAACTGCACGGTCTCCAAAGGATCTGAGGTTTGTACGAGGTATTTCTAGACTGTTGGATTCCAAAAAGCGGGTGGTACGATGCTTGGCCTGGTGGGATAGTATATCTGACAGAAAGGCTGGAGCCATAAAATGAAGGGACCTAAAAGTGAGCGACAAAACCTTGAAGTCAATCCGTTGCTTGACTGGTAGCCAGTGCAGGTCGGCGAGAAGTGGAGTAATGTGGCAACTGCGATGCTCACGGCAGACAAGTCTAGCTGGGGAGTTTTGCACCAGCTGCAATCGCCTGATCGCACATGCTGGTAGGCCAGTAAGCAGTGAGTTGCAGAAGTCGAGACGGGATGTCACGAATGCATGGACCAACTTAGACGTGGTATCCTTATCTAAACAAGCCCGAATTTTAGCAATGTTATGAAGCTGAAAATAGGCAGATTTGACTGTGGAGCTGATATGGTCGTCTAACGAGAGGTCGCTTTAGAATATGACACCTAGACTTCGAGCTGATTCAACTGGAGATATGCTGGCAGAGCCAATTTTGAGAGGTAGCCTGTCCAATCTCTGGATCACACTGGGTTTGCCCATAACTAGTAAGTTAGTTTTATCATCGTTAAGTTTTAGAAAATTTGCTGCCATCCATGTGTGGATGTCATTAATGCGTGCAGCTAGTGAGTTTAGAGAATTTGAGGTGCTCGAAGGCTGGCAGGGATCAAAGCAAAGGTACAACTGAGTGTCATCCGCATAGAAGTGAAAGCCTAAATTGCGCTTGGCAATCACATCAGCAAGAGGCAGAGTACAAACCGTGAACAGAACCGGACCTAGCACTGAGCCCTGAGGTACCCCATATTTCAGAGGTACTTCAGATGATCTTTATCCATTGAGGTCAATACCCTGGAGTCTCCCACTGAGATAGGACCTGAACCACTGCAGAGCAGTGCCAGTGATGCCCAGGCGAGATGAGAGGCGCTCTAGAATAACTTTGCGATCGATGGTGTCAAAAGCTGCCGAAAGATCGAGCAAAACGAGCAGAGACACTCTACCCATGTCTGCATTCCTAAGTAGGTCGTTGTATACCCGAGGAAATGCTGCCTCAGTGGAGTGATTAGCTCTAAAGCCCAACTGGAACTTACTAGCAAGGTAGGAGGTTTCGATATATGAGTTTAGCTTATCTGCCACGACCCGTTCCAGTGTCTTTGATAAAAATGATAGAAAGGAGACTGGGCGGCAGTTGCTCAAGTTCTCTTGGTCTAGTGTTGCTTTCTTGAGAAGTGGCCTGACAACAGCTTTTTGAAAGTTGCTGGGACATAACCTGAGGCTAATGACATATTAATTATGTTAGTTATGCATGGCAGCAGTAGATCAATGCAACGTAGGAGCAGGACAATGGAAATAGGGTCCAGAGGACCTGTTGTCTTCTTTGATTGAGATACGAACTTTAGGACTAGATCACTAGTGACCTGCTTAAATGCAGACATTGAGGTGCAGCCAGGAACCGAGGAACAGCATTCTAGTGGGGAGGTTGTCATCGCAGGGATGGATTCCCTGATCTTGTCTATCTTCTGCATAAAGAATTGAGAGAAGCGATCGGCTAGATCATCATTAGGATCATCAGGTAAGGAGCTAATCTGGGAACGGTTGAGGAGATGGTTTATTGTTGACATGAGCATTTTTTGGATTGTGCATCTGTGATTCAACAATGTTTTCATAAAAGCTAGACTTGGTCTTTGCTATGATTGATTGGTACGACTTACAGTAGTCTTCATATGCCTGTCGATAGACAGTTAGTCCGGATCTTGTCTATGCTTTTTCAAGCTTTCATTTAGTAGACTTAGCTAGTTTAATGTCTGCGGTAAACCATAGGCCGTCTGGGCGGGGCGCACAGTGCGCTTTGTCAGAGGGGCAAACTCGTCTAGCGTGTCAGCTAGTGTCGTGTTGAAGCTATCTACCAATGATGACAGATCGGAGGGAGGATTGAGCAGCAGAGGTGAAGCAGATATTCTCGCACGGACAGCATCGATGTCAAGGGTCTTGAGGTTTCGCGATTCACAGGTTATTTTAGAGGAGGATGTGGGCACACACTGTAGATTGAATGAGATCTGCATGTGGTCAGATAAGCAGGATTTGGTAATAATTGGTGATGACAAAGTGCAGTTGTATGAGAAGATCTGGTCGAGTGTGTGACCCTTGATGTGGTTAGGGCCATGCACATGAGCCACAAGAGACAGTGAGTCAGTCAATGCACGAAATTCGGTGCTGAAAGCGTCAGATAAGTTATCAAAGTGAACGTTGAATTCACTCATAACGAGGAAGGGTCGATTTCTTGCACACAGAATAGAAATGAGAGCGGAGAAATCTGAGATAAAGGAGGATTTGATACCTGGTGGGCGATAGACTACTGCCACTATCGGTAGCTTGTTTTCGGTTGAGACCAAGACAATAGATTCAAAAGACTGCTTCGAGGGTACTGCAAATGGCTTGAAGTTGAATTTCGAGCGCACGACAGTAGCAACTCCACCTCTAGTTTCGATTGATCTAGGGGTGTGAAAGAAGCATCCTGTGCAGCAAATGCTGGGAGCATGGCCGGTCGCTTGAGCAAAGATGCTAACATCCAAAGTGGGCAATCAATTGCAGACAGCATATAAGCGACAGATGAAGAAAGTGAGATATGCACTCCTTAAGTTGTCGATCGGTTTGGGGGAGTTAATGGCACAGACCTGTCAGTAAATGGAGCAGCAGCATCGACATAGCTGGAACGGTATTCCTGAATCTGTCGTCGCCCAGCACGTCAAGCATAGCCACGTTAGATTGGCTGCAGCCCCACTTGGCTGCACCGAAATATTCAGTCAGGCACAACTCCTTCAGTGCCGTGCTGGAGGGCGGCTGCTGAATCGCTTTCTTTCGGAAAGCCACTGCATCTAAGAAGTTTTTTCATCATTTCCATGTTTACCCTGGCAAAAGGCTTCTATATATATATATATATATATATATATATATATATATATATATATATATATATATATATATATATATATATATATATATATATATATATATATATATATATATATATATATATATATATATATATATATATATATATATATATATATATATATATATATATATATATATATATATATATATATATATATATATATGGCCTGCACAGACTCTCTGACCTGTGCAGACTCTTTGGTATGCACACAATCTCCGGCCTGTGTCGAGTCACAGCCCGCAGGCTGGTCGCAGGCCGACGTCACCGTCATGGCTGGTGCTCCATCGTTTGCCAATGCCTCTGTCTCGGACGCCGCCGACCCTATTATGGACGCAGCCGACTCTTTGGTGGATGCAGCCGCCTTCCTCGCGATCGCCGCTGGTTCTCCGTTCGCCGTCTCACTGTCTTTCGCCTCAGCCACACTGCTGACCGTTGGCTTGCACAACGACATTGCATCGTGGAACACCATTGCAGCATGACCAACGGTCACCGCTTTGAAACCCATTGCCTGCCACCACCTCGTGGCAGCCTGGCAAAGCTCCGTCGCCTGGCACACGCCGGTGATTGCTGCTGCTGCTTCTGGTTGCTTTTGTCGGCCCTCTCAGTTCGACCAGCTGTTAGGTTACTGTGTCTCTGGCTGCAGCAGCGTTGATGGAGTCTCACGGAGACACGAAGACACGAGTGGGTGAACGAGAGCGGTGAACGAGACTCAATCTTTATTCCTCCAGGGGGTACATATATGAGCTAGCGGCTGACTCACCACAGACGTGATGGTCCACATGCCCACATCAAAGCCGCACAGAGCCAACCGCCCAACCACCCGCCGAGAGCAAGGGAGGCACACACCAGTGGCTGAGAAGCATTAGGCATGCACAACATCCCTTTCCCAATAGAATTTCACAAAACCACATAGTCAGCAAGCCTGATAGGGGAGGGACGGCTCTCGCGGCTCAAAACTCGTGCAGGCTACGTGACAGCCACTCGCAGGAGGCTCACATTAGCTCCGCCCCTCGCGATCAGCCGATCGCAGATGCTGCCCACCCTTAGGCAATCGTGGGGCACCGCTCCCACTGTCAGGCAGTTCCCGAAGGTCACCTCCATGCCAGCCCGGATGGCCGGTCGCATGTGCTCGTCGCCGGCCGATCCGGCACTTCAAACACCACTGCGGCTCATGATGGCCTCACCGTTCTCGGAGTTCCACACCGCCATCTCGGGGTTGTGCTGCTCTGTTCTCAGCACCGAGACGCTCTCACGTGTGTTCTTCTAAGCCGCAACGCTCATGCTGTTGATTTACGCCTCAGCAAAGTTCTCGCTACTTTGCTCGCGGGTTACCTGCGCCTCGTCGCAGGCTATTATCGCCTTGCTGTTGACTGCTATCTCGAGGCACTCCTCTGCGTTCTGCGGAGAAACGCTTGTGCAGGTGCTCTTTACAACCGAGCCGCTCTCGGCGCTGCTCTCCTCGGCTGCTGAGATGCTCTCCGCTGCTATGAGTCACGTGCAGCTGAGCTTGGCGGCCAAGACGTAGGTCTCACGGATGCATGTCGCCGCTGCCGCAACGCTCTTGCTGCTTCGCCTCGCAGCTAAGACGTCACTGTCATGGGCTGCCTGGGCCTGGTCGCAGGCCACTGCCGCCTCGCAGCTGACCGCAATATCGCGGTGCTCCTCAGCGCTCTGGGCCGAGATGCTTGTGCGGATGCTCTCCACTTCGATTAAGCTCCATATCGTCGCTGAGCTCTGCGGCCAAGACATCGCTGTCTTGGGCACTCTTTGCCACCGAGACTCTCTCGCTGCTGCGCTTCGCCGCCGAGACGTCGCTCACTTGGGCAGCCTGCGCCTTGTCGCAGGCAACTATCGCATCGCCGCTGCCCACTACTGCATTGCCGCTGGAAGCCGTTGCAAGCTGCACCTCCTTATACTCCGGCTGCTGCCGCTGCCAACTTCCATTGTCCTGGTGCTTTTCGGCTGTTGTGGCTACAATGTTGGAAGCGGTCCCATACCTTCTTCCTCCACCGGTATTGCCGTCAGATATCTGCAGCATCCGAATGAGTTCTGCTAGCCTGTCTGAATCTTGCGTGCAGTTGACAGTGGGGTTGACCGGGGATGCAGCTGGCGCATCGCTCAGCTTTGTTCCAGTCTAGGCTCCAGCGAGCTGTTCCTGCTCCAGCCAAAACCTCTCGGCCTCAAGCTCGGCCTCCTCATCCGTCGACCACGAGAAGATCAGGATTAACTCGTTTCGCAGCTTGTGGTAATCTTGCTTTACGTCGGCCAGCTGATCACCCCAACCGTGTATGGCGTTACCACCTAGGCACACTGCCACAACGTGTTTCAGTGGCATCGAAATCTTTAGCCTTGCTATGGCCTTCTCAAGCTTTCCAAGCCAAGGCATGAAGTCTGGTTCGCCGTTGAACTTTTCGTACCTCAGTTTAGGTGTCCCATCTACACCATAGGTCTGCTATTCTTTTCGGATCGAGTAAACCACTCTCTGCTACCAGGTACTGCTACCAGGTGCTGCTACTGGTGTCATATTCCAAAGCGACCTCTCGTTAGACGACCGTATCAGCTCCACAGTCGAATCCGCCTATTTTTAGCTTCATAACATTGCTAAAATTCGGGCTTGTTTAGATAAAGATACCACGTCTAAGTTGGTCCATGCATTCGTGACATCCCGTCTTGACTTCTGCAACTCACTGCTTACTGGCCTACCAGCATGTGCGATCAGGCGATTGCAGCTGGTGCAAAACTCCCCAGCTAGGCTTGTTTGTCGTGAGCATCGCAGTTGCCACATTACTCCACTTCTCACCGACCTGCACTGGCTACCAGTCAAGCAACGGATTGACTTCAAGGTTTTGTCGCTCACGTTTAGGTCCCTTCATTTTATGGCTCCAGCCTATCTTTCAGATATACTACCCCATCAGGCCAAGCATCGTACCACCCGCTTTTCGGAATCCAACAGTCTAGAAATACCTCGTACAAACCTCAGATCCTTTGGAGACCGTGCAGTTAGTTCATATGCTCCCAAAGCCTGGAACTCCCTCCCGACCTGCGTCAGAACATCCCCTGACCTGACCACATTTAAAAGGAACCTAAAACACACCTATTTAGGACAGCATTTAGTGAGTGCCTGTGATACGTCCTTGATGTGCTTATTCGTGCTGACACTGTGCATGCTGCCACTGGCCACATTTGCATGCTGACCCTGTGCATGTCACCCCTAACCATATTATTCATTTCGTTTGTTTTTCAAGCATGATTTTACTTACCATTCAATTGCATTTCACTTTGCAGCAAATGTAATGCGCCAAGAAAGAGATTAAGTTCTCGGAGGGCACTTTATCAAGTGAATTATTATAATAATATTGTTATTACCAATTGTGATGTTTCTTTGTCTCCGGAGACAAATAGACACGAGCAGGTGAACGTGAGCGGTGAACGAGACTCAATCTTTATTCCTCCTGCTGGTACATGTATAAGCTAGGGGCTGACTCACCACAGATAAGGGAGTGCATCCCTGGTGAGCCACCGTGGTGAGCCACATGCCCACATCAAAGACCACACCGAGCGAACCGCCTAACCACCCGCCCACATTAAAGGCCGCACCCGATCCCACCACCCAACCACCTGTCGAAAGCTGGGCACCAGTGGCCGAGAAGCAACAGGCACACACAACACAGCCTTTATCCGATCAGTGCACAGTGATTGAGCTCTACCGGCCGCCAAGGTGAATGCCCTTACTAGAGCCTCACAAAGCTTGGCATAATCGTCTTTAACTGTCTGCCGGAGCCTCGAGGCAAACGTGAAGGCCCCGCCCCACCTTGCATCGCATGGAGCAAAAACAAGTGCAACTCACTCGGTTCGTAACAACTTTTCTCCATCTCGAAATTCAGTAGAAAGCCAACGGAATTTCCGAAGCCATCGAAGCTTTGGGACGCTACGCAGGACATCTCCGAGGGCGTCATCGCCTCTATCTCAAGAAATAGATTGTGGTTTGGTTCGCATAGCAGAGAGCCAGGCGATGCACAATGCCAACAGTTTCTTCTCTGACGTACGGAGCCGAGGAGCGCACGGCTCTCTTCGCCCCCTTCGCACACTCGAGTCTTTTCAGGACTCGACTGCCCCTGTCCCCTGGTCGACCCCGATGATGAATTCACCATCTGTTCACCAGCAGGTTGTCGGCTCATTAGAGGCTGACAAGAGCTATTCCCACGCCCCTATCGATGTGGCTCCCAACAGCTGCTTAGCAATGGCAAGGTACTAGCCGGCATATAATTAAACGACATACCACCTTGCCGAACACCCAAATAGTGGTTGTGGCTTTATAAAGTTGCAGACAGAGAATACATAAAAGTTGCATTACATTACAAGCTGTGCTAGCAGGTTACTGGCGTTTTGTAGGGCCTAGTCACGTGCTATCTGTATACCAAGAGTGCTGCGTCGCATTCAGTTGAGCAGCAACAACCACTAGATTCTGCATGAAGATCCTTTAAAGCAGTGTAGAGTCATGTAGCGATGGAAAATCTATCGTTGCCTCTCAGCCACTCGCCAGACTCAGCGAAGACGTGACCGGCATCAATACTGCTGCTAAGTGAGAGTATTCCTGGCCGAGCGACACTGGTCTTCTTACCGTACCAGCAGCAGCAGCAGTGGTGTTTTCAGGGCGAGCAGAGCCAGTTCGTCTTCGGAGAGTCTAGCGAGCAGGGGATCCATAATCTCTCACTGCATGACTGCCGTGGAGCTACTCGGATCGACTGAACTGCCGTTGTTTGATGCAGTTGCTGCATCCAAGATTGTGGAGCTTGTCAGCAATGAAAGCACTTTTTTGGATGTGTGCTGCCACCTTGTTAAGCTATGACCTATACTACCACTCCGTCTTTCCATTGGCAATGTCGTGATGTTCATTGGTAAAGGTAAACGGTGGATGTTTGACTGACACACCCAATTTGCATGCCTTCCCCAGTGAGCTTGCATAGTGTAGGGAATGATTTATTCACAAATAATACACAGGTGTGCTTTGATCTGTCCCCACCATCCAGCACGTCAAAACTGTCTCAAATCTCTTGCTGCCTGCCTTGCTGACATTTGAAGTTATATGGCAGCAAACATCAAAATTGCTTCACAGTTAAAAACCAAATTAGTAGCTAGCTATTATCAAACCTAGTGTTGAAGTTGGACTACCTACCCCTCATAACGGGTTGGGCCAGCATTTCTCTGGTAAATATGAATAAATATAATTCGTTTGTATAGCCATTTAAGACAACTTAATCTCTATTTGGGTACTTCACATATGCCCCAGGGCTCAAGCCTACAACCTAGGCCCGAAATTGATGGAGGCAAGCACCTTAACCTCAGAGCCAAAAAAGAGGGCAGCTGACGAGCCTTAGTGGATTTTACCACTGCTTGGAGTTGATAATAGCGGATCACCCTCTGCAGGATTCAAAACCAAGAACTCGGTCATGAAGAGCAAGAACCTTAGCTCCAGGGGTTTTATGGCCAATTTAAATTCTCCATTCTTTGCTAAAGTCTACCTTTTGCAAACTACTCCCCAGTAGCTGGACAATCATTCTTGGGACTCGAAGTCATCTAGCTGTGCCTCTATTTAACCTCAAGTCTTTTGGAGGCTGCAGCTGTTCCTCACAGCATCGGCTTGATCCGTTTTCTTTTTTTTATTGTGATACTTGCTGACACTGTACATGATGTGACTGACCATTCGCCAAGCTTCCTTTAGAGGATGAGCTGTTACCTGGAAAGTGATTTAGTTCTGGCAGGATGGCATGCAAAATTCACATTATTAAGCCGAGGGTCCACCTTGTAGACCTTCCTTGCCTATATGTGTCTTTGTAATACAGTCGCGGCCATTCTTAGTCTATGGGCTGAAGCACTGCTTGACACTTTAAACAGAAGCTAAAAACTCCTCATCGGCTTTGCAAACTAGCCCAACTTCTCTGCATTAGAGGTGTTCTTTTGCATCATTAGCTAGAACCACTTGGCTTAGCTAGTTGCCATGTAGTCATTTTAATCGTCGTTGCATAATGGTCCACCTCTGCTTGCCTTGACCTTGGCAAGGTGCACCGAAGCTCATGTGCTCTCAGGTCAAACGACAATGCACCCAATGCCCATGTCCTTGCAGGCCACAAGTACTGCTTGTTTTTAGTATTTTGAGCACTCCCTTTCCGACTTCAACCTCATGTCGTATTTTTCCTCACTCTCACCTGACCCTGTACCCGGCTTGTTCTGTTTTCTTATAGAGATTTTGGGGTGGTTTTAAAAATACTTCACAGTGTAGAAAACCTTTTACTGCAGATTGTGTGTTGATGTTAGTTTTTTGTCAGCTGACCCCTAGCAGCTTCTGCCTATCACTGTAGTCTAAAGTATCGATATTCTTTCCTAGGTTGCCTAGAACCTCTCTAGCGTTTTTGCTCGGCATCGTAGCTGCCGAGTACATAATATGAACTCATGCCACCAGCCGGGCACCCACAAATAGGACAAATCTATCTCGTCCTAATAGCTCGAAGCCACAGCTCGCAAGAGTGAGTCAATTCTCTGCATTAGGATCGTTACACTTGAGCCTTCATTCACTCAGCCACGGCTACTTCTATGGCGTGCAGGTTCTGCTAAGCTTGCAGTGTCGGCTGCTTGCCTGTGTTCCAAGCCCTTGAGACCTGCGTGCCGACTGGATGTCAGTGGCCTTCCTGCGGCATAAGGTAGGTCGCCATTGCTAATGCGACAGATGATGAAAGCAGCACATTGCTACTACTTGATTCATGTATCTATCCTTTGGCCTGTTGCAGCGAGGAGCCCCCTCTCACTGCTCGGCTAGCTAGTGTAGCTTGCCTCGGCTGCTCTTCGTGCATGCAAGCAGACAGAGGAAAGCTGATGAGCCTGTCAAAACTCCGTATGACTCTCATATCGTGCAATTTCTTGTGAGGTCTTCCCTAGTCAACTGATTGGTCATTGCAGCCTCGGTCTACTTAGCCAAATCTGACTTCCACTCAGGCAGATTGTAATGCCAGCATAGCTTACGAGCCTCAGCCAAAGGCGAGTGCTTCTTATTAGCAAGTCGAGCATAGTCGTGCAGACTTGAGAGGACAAGGGCTCAAGGGCCGATACGATCAGCAACAGATTGCTCCAATGAAGCATGTTAGAACGTGGCAACGGCAGCAAATAAATAAATGCTAGCTGATTTAACAGCCTCTTTTTGTATAGCGACAGAAGAGCATTTGCTGCTATCATCACTGCTTGCAGTGGCGATAAAGGATCGCCCACCGCAGGATTCGAACCCACGAAATCGGGGCTGAGGTCATGAAAAGCAACCGCCTTACCTAGCGAACCATCCATTAAGCACCACCTACTGTGCCGTCACGCAGAGAGAGAGAGAGAGAGAGAGAGAGAGAGAGAGAGAGAGAGAGAGAGAGAGAGAGAGTTGCTCTGTCTGTGTTAATTATCCTGTATGTACCTATGGTTGCTGAAATAGCACGTATTACCACTAACGAATTAGCAAGTTTATTTTCCTTCACATGAATAGTTAGCCAGAAGTCAAATTATTTGTGTATGCACTCAAATAACTTTATCCTATAATAATCATTGAAGCTAAGCTGTAGTGAAACTAGCAAAACACTGGCTGCCATTACATCGCAGTTACATGGTGGCGAAAGCTTGTTATGCTAGAAAACAGTGCAAAAGCAGCTGCAGCCAAATGCAAATTAGGAATTGCTTCAATAATCCCTAAAGGGAAAGAGAGAGGGAGGGGGAAGTAAAACAGAGAGCATGAAAGAGAGCAAGGGAAAAGGTAGAGAGAGAGAGAGAGAGAGAGGGAGAGAAAGAGAGAGAGAGAAAAAGATTGAGTGAGACAAAGAGGACCCGAGTTAGATTGCAGAAACGCACAAAGATTATGCAAACAAACATAATCGGTGGACTACAGGTGAAGAAATATAATACTGATTATAAATGAATAGAAAGTATGAAGATGGGGGAAATGTTGGAGAAATAAAACTAGTGCAGTGAGCTTATCATTTCCGAAATGTTCATCGTTAGGTTAGTGGTTTCTTCATAATAACGACTTGGAACTGGTCATAGCACGATCCAAGATTAGGCTGTATAAAAGCTGAAGTTAAGTATTGGGCCGTCGCTTGTGCTCTAGGATTTCAGCCCGTGGGAAAACGCCCGAAGTTTTGCGGTGCTTGGACGTTCAGTGTAGCTCTGAGTGCTGTACTAGAGCTGATGCACTCCAATGATACCGCTTGGCTCATGTAACCCTCACTCACCTTCGAATAAACTTCTCTGCGTTATTTCCACAAAGTATGCTAAGGATATAGACAGGCTATTTTAAGTTATATCGGTGCTCTACATTGCAGCTGTATCTCGCCACCCTAGTCCTACATGGGCGTATCAGTGCTGAAATTATGTCACTTGCCGCTGTTAAAGGCTCAGGGATCGCGAGTATTTGTCGCGCCCTGGCAAGGACTAGCACAAATGCGAGCGCCGCGTGCTTTGTCTGGCTCACGCCGAAGGTGAACACCCCGCAACTCCCTTTTTGTAACAATAATGCTCCGCGATATGACCGTAAGAGTTTGGCCAATGACTTTCAACTTGCCACCGCTCATGAAGTGGCCGAATAGAACAAGGAGAGCTCTCTAGCCAACCCAGCGGCACATCGCCTTCTAAATAAGCCGAGCGCGGCCTGTTCCCAGCATCCGGCGCCTCAAGGCCAGCAAACGACCAAGTACCCAAAACGTACAGGCTACCACGGGCCACTGCAATCCGATACCGTTTCCCTACACCGGATTACCCATTCGCTTGAAGCTAAGCTCTTGCTTGCTTATTGCATTTGAGCTCCAGACTTTGATGCTGTGTTGTCTGGTTCGCTCTAGGTCCGTAAATTGACTTGCCGGGCGTTCGCCGGTAAGCGACACCGGAATCCACCAGGCAGCCCCGTTTCGCATCGCCCGCAAATAAAAAACAGCGCCATACCTGCATAACATTAAGGCGTCTTACTAGTACCTAATCAAGTAAATTCTTAAATAATTAGCGGAGATAATTAGCAGGAGAGCAGTTGGCACTACCCATTACCCAAGGCAAGACCGCTCTCCAGCACAGGTACAGCGAGCACATGAAACGAAAATCACAGGTAGGACCGCATGAAGGTATCTTTTTCGACAACCTTAGCATAAAACAGATAATAATAATAAGACAAAAAAGTATGCACTTGATACAGAACCCTCATAGATTTCTTTTTAATCCCCTTTGGGCACTTTACATTTACTTTGCTAGATTCGAATGGAGACGGACAATTAATCTAAGGGATTAACTATTGTACTTTTCCGTAGATCTCTTTAGCTACGCAGGGCAGGCTAATTATCGGTGATGTTTTCTTCTCTCATGCTAATTTGCTGCAATCTTGTACTGCCTCCTTAATAATCCAGTTCAAGGTCAAACGCTTAGCCTTTTATTGTCTAGGACTCGGCAACGAAGAAGAAAACTGCAGATATCTTGTGCCGGCATGGAGACAGTGCTGCAATCAGCCAATGAATTCCATTCGCCGCAAGTTGTCTAATGCATCTCCATCTGTGACTCCACAAAGTCATAAAGACCACGTGGGTGTTACCCAGGAGAATTTTGTGCAGCGCACTCACCGCCTAAGCGGCTTTCGGTGCGCCTTCAGTAGCCAGCAGACTTCGTCTCACGCAGCAAAAATAAAGAGGGAAACACAGCAGAGTAAGGAGAACCGTTGAGGTAGTGAGTAGCATGGAAGTAGCAGCTCAGAACCGCTGAAGCCATAGTCGGCAGTATGGGAGTAGTTGTAGTTGCGTAAGAATTGTTGAAGCAAGTTCCACAGTCTTGGACCTGCAGAGCTAAAGCTTCTGCCGCCAACGGTCTTTAAGGGGAGGAATTGAACAGCTAATTTATTGTCCACACAGGACCTGAGGCCGCGAACAGGCTGTAACTGATGCAGCCGTTCAGCTAGGTACAAAGGAGCGAAGCCGTGGCGGGCCTTGTGGGTCAGCGTAAGAACCTTGCCCTGCATCCGTCGGTCAACCGGCATCCATCTTAGCTCTTTTTGCAAAGGAGACGCATGTTCAAAATTCTGGGACTTAAAGACTATCCTTGCAGCCATATTCATAGTCAGCTGCAGTGGCCTAATTGCTTTTTTTTTGGTAGCCCAGCCACTAAGGAATTGCAATAGTTAAGCCGAGATAGAACTTAGGAGCTAGTTAAATTATTTGCAAGCCACTGTGGAAGACAGCTCCTGATCTTAGATAGAGATTGGACGTGATGGCTAGCTGTAGAAGCAGTCTTCTGAATAAAGCTTTTAAAAATTGAGGCAGTTGTCGAAAACGACACCTAAATTTCGAGCACGTGGTGATGTTCGCACAACAGCATCACCTATTAGAAGAGCAAAGCCTTTTAATCCAGCCACACGCTTAGGGTGTGCTATGAGCAGTAGTTCGGTTTTATCGTCTACCCAACAGTTCTACCACTGTTGACGTGGCGTCTGAGAATTGTGTTTGCAAATGCAAGTTGGATGCCATGACTACTGTTTCGAAACAGAAAAACAAACCATGGGCGGTCAGGAACATTTTCAGCAAACTTACAACGCCTAGAAAGAGATTGAGTTCTTAGAGGACGCTTTATCAAGGGTATCGCTATTATTATTACTGTTATCGCAGCCCGATTTGATTTGCACGAGGTATCACTCCACTTACCAACGACCCAGACTTTGCATCTTCTGTGCCTGACTTATCAGAGACATTTAATGATTATTATTACTCTCTTAAAGGAAGCGTTTCAGAACTGCTTCGAGCTCGCAAAGAGATATCTCAGCCTCAATTGGCTTTGCCTGAGGCACTGAAACTCCTGGTAGTGACGGTTTAATATCGCTGTTATATACATTTTAAGGTGAGCGCGAGATTTTAACGAACAGCAAGCCTTCAGTGTGGTTCCGAGCCGATTCTCGGGTGGTCACCAGGCGAGGTGAGCTACAGCGCTTCCATTTATTTTCCAGTTGTGAATGCGGGCATTCAAAAGCACTTACCTTCAATAAAATTTTTATGGTACGGGCACGCCTGATTGTGCTGAGACTTAAATAAAGAAAATTCATTAAGGCAACTAAATTTCAGTGTGGGCTGTGACTCTGAGGATGACTCCTGGTCATGATCTATTTGAGAAACAAATATAGTTTAAAATGCAGCCTATCAGCAGAGCCAAGTCAGAACTTGGAAGTAATTGCAATAGTGTGAAATGTTTTTGGTGCTTCAGCTGGATATGAAAAGCCCGTGCCACTGCGAAACTTTGCCCTGCAGCCTTTCCATCAGTGGCTACGGTTACTCAGCGTCACCATTTTTGGATCATTTCGAAACGACCCAGATTGACTTTGAACTTTGTTAAGTACCTACATATTATATGGGGTAACAAACACTTGTAGGAATTGTAGAATTTTTTCAGTTTTTCTAGGGCAGAGCGAGCATAGAAACACGTAAATTTCTAATGTTAAAATACACCTATCAACCGCCACAATTAATTGCATTGATCATCTGATGACTGGGTTGATGTCATTTGGGTGTGCGTTGAATGGGTAAATTATAGGATCCACGGATAGAGCATCACCTGCAGAGCCAGTTGCCAGCAGTTGCCGAACGTCGAGTCTGGTTAGAGTACCAAGAAATAAAGCAGCTGTTGCTCAGTAAAATTTTCTTTTTTTTCAGCTAAAATTAAATATTGTCAAGCTGTCGGAAATAGAATCTAGAGTCCTCATCTTAAAGGAATCGCATTTGGTGGCAATATGTTCGATTCTGGGAGCCCCCTATCATGCAGATACATGTTCTTTGTACAATCGGCTGAGGAAATACATTTTCAGCGCAAGGGACCTTATACGCGCGCCGTCTTGCATACTTCAATGTTTTCCAAGGCCAGACTTTTTGCAGGCAGTATACCTATCGCGTGTTGGTGTTAGCAGCACCATGGCCCGCGTTCTTTGAATCTGACTGGGTCAAAAAGCGATTATAGCATAAGTCATCCTAGCGCTGAGAAATCACCACGATAATCGTCGTCATCATCGCTGTTCGAAGCAACGAGCTTCGTCAATAACGATCCATCGTTTTCCATTTCCTTGCCATTCTGATCGGAATCCGTGTGCCCTGAAACTGTCATCGATGTCCGCCACGGACTTTCAGTCCAAAGTTACGCATGCTCAGCCTAAGCTGGCAAAGAGTTTCTTGTACACATGAAGGATGTTTCCTATGGTCAGTCGAGATTCATTACCGATATTAAGTTCGTTTGCATAGCACCTAAGATCGATAATAAACATTAAGGAAAGCTGTCGTTACCGTATCTTTTTTAGTTATAGATGCCGTCCTTCGAACACAGGTATCTTCGATAATTTTTTTTATCTATTGCTCACTTTAAGGTTTTTTCATTCTTTGGCTCCAGCCTACCTAGCAGGTATACTGCCCCGCTAGTCTCAGTATCGTAGCACCCGCTTGTCGAATAATCTGAATCTAACTGTTTTCTATTCCCCGTACAAACCTCATATCCTTGTGAGACCGTGCCTTTAGTTCGTATGCTCTAAAGGCTTGGAACTTGTTCCCTACTTTCATCACGACATCTCCCTACTTGACCACATTTAAAAAGAAATTAAAAACGCACCTATTCATTACGGCATTTAGTGGATCCAAATGATTTCAACTGCACGTGCTAAAGCTGTGCATGCTGCTACTAAAAACACTTGCACGGTGAAATTGTGTATGTCACCCTAAACCGTGTTGTTTTTGATGTTTATTAAACATGCTACCATGCGATCGTGCGTCCTTTGCAGCAATTATTAAGCGCCTAGAAAGAGATTGAGTTTTCTGAGGGCGCTTGATCGAGCGTATTATCATTATTATTATTATCATTGTACTCCGCCCAGGGACATGGTCCTGATCTTCGTTAGGATCCTCATATAAGTCACTGTCTAGCTGCCTGAGCCAGTGACTGAGCTCGTCGACGAGTTCCTCATCCCTTTGCTAGTGTCATCTTCAAGGTGATGCAGCATGCCGTTTCGATTCGACACGTCGCCACCACATCCAGAAGTCATGTCGTTCAGTAGCTTAGCTACAGTCCCTCGATAAAACAAATTTAAAATTTTGGTGTTAGCAGCACCGAGGCAGACGATCTTTAAATCTGGCAGGGTTGAAACAATCGATTGTAGCCTAAGCCACCATAACTATCACAGCTTGTTTTAAGAAACTTTGTCAAGGACGATCCATCGTTTCTCATCGCCTTATCATCCTGATCGTTATCTAACCTAGGACTCTCATCGATTTCCTAGCCACGGACATACAGTACAAAGTTACAGACTACGGTGTTTTTTATGGGCAGCCTAAGTTAGCGACAAGCTCATCGTACAAAAGAAGGTTATCCCCTACGGTCAGTCAAGGCCTAATTCGAGATTACGTTCATTTGTAAAGCGCCGGACAGGGGTGTTGGAAAGAAAGAAAAATTCAGCTTCAGTTACCATTTGTTTTCTAGTTTAGGATGCTGTTTTTTAGGATGTTTATCCTCGATAAAAAACAACAAATCGTTTCCCACTGCATCATCATCTTGATCGCTATCTGCACTAGGGCTCTGGTCGATGTCCTACCAATGGATTTTGCGTACATAGTTAGGTACTATGGCGTCCCCTTGCACAGACCTAGCTGGCGAAGAGCTTCTTGAACATATAAAAGGTTTTCCATTCGGTCAGTTTGAAGTTCAATTCCGAGATCAAATTCATTTGCATAGCAGCTGACAGATTTATTAGACAAAAGGACAAGTCAGGTGCTGTAACGATTTATTTTCTAGATAGGGATGCTGTCCTTCGAAAGTCCGTTCCTTCGATAGTCCTTACATGGTATGGCATATCTCATTGTTTATAATCTTAGATAGAGAAACTATAAGAATGAAACAGAATTCTCGTCAATGTAATGACTTAGTTATGATGGGTCATTCTATGAGCTATTTCTACGGTTCCTTTACTGTTGTAACTAGTCACAGGTAAACGTGCAACGTAACAGCTATAACATTTCAGCAATTGGTAGTAATTGCAAAGATGCCTAACGTTTGCGATTCTTCAACTTCCCACCAAAGACCTCTGCAGCTACGAAAGTTTGCAGTGTAGCCAGCCCATCAGTGGCTCTGCCGATAGACTTTGAATTTGCTTAGGGCAAAATATTTTATAGGGTCACTTTGGAAGACCAAGATTCATCAGAAAAACAGGAATCTCTAATATAAAGTATCCAAGATTAGGAGCTGTCTCCCACAGTGGCTTGTAAAAAATTTAAGTAGCTCTTTAGTTCTGTCTCGGCTTGATTATTGTAATTCCCTTTTGGCTGGGCTGCCAAAGAAAGCTATTATGCCACTACAGTGGACTGTGAATATGGCTGCAAGGCTGGTCTTCAAGTCCCAGCGGTTTGAGCACGTGTCTCCTTTGCTGAAAGAGCAAGGATGGTTGCCGGTTGAGCAAAGGATACAGAGCAAAGTTCTTACGCTGACCCACAAGGCCGGCCATGGCCTGGCTCCTTCGTACCTAGCTGAACTGCTGCATCAGTTTCAGTCTGTTCGTGCCCTGAGTTCCTGTGCGGACAATAAATTAGCTGTCCCATTCCTCCGCTTAAAGACAGTTAGCGACAGAAGCTTTAGCTCTGCTGGTCCTAGGCTGTGGAACTCGCTTCCACAATTCTTACGCAACGACAACTACTTTTCTACTGCCAACTATGGCACATCTTTTTCAGCAGTCCCGAGCTGCTACTTCTATGCTACTCACTACCTCAACTGCTCTCCTGACTCTGCTATGCTTCCCACTTTCTCTTTGTTGCGTGAGACGAAGTCTGTTGGCTACCGAATGCGTACCGAAAGCCGCTTAGGCTATGAGTGCGCTATACAAAACTCACCTGCGTAACACCCACATGGTCTTTATGACTTTGTGGAGTTACAGACAGAGATACATTACATAAAGTAATATACCTTCGCCGTTAACTCCACAAAGTCATGAACATTATGTGATTGTTTCACAGGAGGGTTTTGACTAACGGGCTCGTAGCTTAAGCAGCTTTCGGTATGCATTTGGTAGCCAGCAGACCTTATCTCACTAAACATAGAGAAAGTGAGAAACACAGAAAAGTCAGGACTGCTCTTAAGGTAGTGAGTGGCGTATAACGTCCTTATAACTTGGAGTTTCTCTCCAATTATATGACAGGCTTGTAGCTTTGTACTATGCCGTTCGCATTTTTGGGAACGCCTTTGCGACTGCACTTACACTTTGTTTATGATTAAGATAAAAAATCCAATCGAATATGATATCACAGACAAATCTGTATCTTAGAGAATGCGTTTCATGCAAGTTCATTGCAAAATCGTGCAATTCAAAAAGAAATTAAGGTGAACATTTTGAGTTCCAATTGACCTCTGCAAAATAAAGTGAATAACTTATAACTTGAGTTAAATAGCGGAGCAATTTTATATTTTACTTCAAGTATATCTTGAATTTACAATAGAATCATGTACAATAAGTGCCACATACAGACTGCAACCAAGCTTCTACTGTATACGCGTCTGGATACCGATATCACGCTAGAAGGAAATTTTACGTAAAAGCAAATAGCTATGCCTGTCAACAATCTCAGATGAGGACGTAGCCACCTTAGCAGTATCTACCGCAGTGCTTTTTTCAAAGGTTTTTTGGGCTACAACTAGTGCAGGAATAAGGGCCGGTCGAATGACTAAAAAACTGCTCCATGAAAACCTTGGTCATCATCGTTCATTTCGCCGAGAGTCGCCTGCTTTATACGTCGAGTTTGTTCCGGTTTCCAAGCGTGTTTCTTCCTTACTTTGTTATTCAAAAGCTTCTTAGAGTAGGCAAGCAATATCGATATTCATATTGCAGACTGCTCCACAGTTGCACGACTCCTGTCTTCCCACATCCGGTGTCATGGCCAGTTCTGAACTTCCGGTCTTTGTAGTTTCTTCTTAATCACACTCGTAAATGTCGCAGCGACGGACTTTTAGAATAAAATTATGTGCGGTACCTTCGCCATCCAAATCCATGGAATAAAAGTGCTCCTCGATAGCATGTAGCTGCTCCTCCCTGGTGGCACCAGGATCAATTGTGATGTTAAATTCTTGTGCATAGCGCCTGAGAGAAGTATCCGACAGACAGCTTAAGTCAGGTGCCATCACCTTTGGTTTTCTTGTTGCTGGTGTTTTCCTTCGGAGGCGCGCGTCTTCGATGAAGGTTGCATGATGATCACAAATGTTCTTGTGTGGAACCTTAAATAGAAAATACAAATGGATACAATTGAATTTCAGTCGGACGAGCGACATTTGGCCAATGGCATAAATATAAACATTTTTAGGATGGTTCATCGTCATACGCAAATGTTTCCGTTCCCTTCTCAGTTACGTATGCTATCTGTTTTTCTCTCTCTCTCTCTCTCTCTCTCTCTCTCTCTCTCTCTCTCTCTCTCTCTCTCTCTCTCTCTCTCTCTCTCTCTCTCTCTCCCTCTGTCGAACTCCTAATTTTTTTCTCCAGCATACAGGTTTCTGCTATCTCAATCTCTCCTAGTCTCTCTCTCTCAGTCTTCCTTCTGCCGTAGATAAAAGGTAAAAGTGAAATAACCTCCACTTCCGTTACACGCGTATGCTGATATAAT
This sequence comes from Cristatella mucedo, assembly GCA_009760855.2. Classification (NCBI taxonomy): domain Eukaryota; kingdom Metazoa; phylum Bryozoa; class Phylactolaemata; family Cristatellidae; genus Cristatella; species Cristatella mucedo. The sequence goes on from WPIO01000012.1 coordinate 8,007,263, forward strand.
TTTTTTTTTCTTATTTCATTCTCCGTCATTATCTCTCTCTACGGCTACCTTTATCCCAATCGAATTTAGAGTCGAATCCCATGGAGTTTGAGTGACCTAATTTTTAGCTAAGCCGGGAATTGCCTTAGGATATCAAGGCTCACAAAAAGGTGGCACTAGGAAGTGGAAGAATGAAAAGCTCTTACCAACGAAGGATAGTGCTACTGACCTCTGGTACGTACAGATCAAAGACATCACGAAAGGATCAAGACTCTGAGTTAGTGTTGCCCAAAAAGGCCAAAATGGAAAGATTTTAGAAGGCCAACCTGCCATTTATAAAGGTAGTAATACCTCAAGGGAACTCCTAGCGCCTATAGCTTTGAATTGCATCCCTTGTTTTGACATGCTGTCTACTACAATCACAAATCTAATTTCTGCTCAGTGTCCATACTTCAAGGACGGCAACATGTATCTGCGAAAGGCCCAGTGCTAAACCCTGCACGGCCGACGTTAAAGGGATAGTGTCAGTGTTGCATCAACATTAACATGGTCATAGCAGTCACGAGGCTGGATGACGGCTTGCGACAGCAATATTAACCTGAAAACACTCTACCAAGAAAATTCTAGCTTTTCATTGGCTTAGCGAATGGCTGGGTGTCGCCTGCTGATTGACATCATAGCACTGCCGAAGATCACAGTCACCTGTCGAGACCTTGCACAGTTATACAAGGACGATGAAGGGATCGGTATTAGTTAAAATGCGGTAAGTATGAGCCTTGCTACTGGTCATGTTCCAGCAGACTGAAAACCGTAAGGTTCAGCTCATCAGCCATGATAATGTACACCGCTTACGGCGGACCGACGACCATGCATACTGGACAGATTAGGACTAGATGTCTGCTTCATAGACAGACGAAAGCAAGTCGACGATGTTTGGCAATAGCAAAGCCGGGATTGAGGGTAACCCAAAGTAATGATGCCGCATACAGGCACGGTGGCGCTATTGAAACTACAGTGGCAGATGGAGGCAAGCCAGTGATGACTGGCATTGCTTGACCCCAACAGGTGTCGGGGATTTATGTCAAATCTGAGGTATGGTAGACCAACACGTTCACCTACAGGTCAGGCTTTCGAGGAAACTGGCATGTGAGGTGCAAGCCCTCTCCATACAGATCAATAAATCAGGCAGTAAAATGACAATAAGTTAACAGCCAGGTCAGCTAATGTCTGAAGAATAAGATGTAGGGCAAAGGCAGTCACCCAGCAAGTCACCAGACCTGCTTCTCCTAGAACATTTATTCGACGACTTCAACAGGCACCCACGGCGGGATGGGCTGCTCCGCCAGCATACAGAGCGGCTACTTTCAACAAGACACACTCTCTGTGTAATGCTAAAGCAGATAAGTCTGCGAAGAAAACGACCTGTGCTATTCATGCCTTGCTCGACAATAAAGAAGATTGCAAACAATCGCAGTGGGCCGACCTCTTGTATACATGCAAATTACATTCTTAGCCTATTCAATGGCTTTATTTGTGCAGCAGCTGAATAGCCTTTTCTGCTTTCATCACAGCTGCAATTTTCTATAAAGCACCGCCCAATTGCACGATTCCAACTATCAACCTAAATCGTTGCTTGTCAGCACCTTAGCTTCTAGCTATCACGGCCGAGTGGATCCGAAATGCATTCGGTGGTTTGCACAGTGTCAAATATTTTCACCCACTCTGCACCGCTATATCTTGTCTGGCGTCTTGGAAAACCTTCCACCAACCAAAACGAGTAGCAGCCACAGCACCTGTAGCCATCCTATTTTCCGCATCCACTGATTACGTAAGCAAATCTAGATCAAGATGATTTAAGCAGCTTCCGCCAAGGCCATCTTTTGTCGTTCTTATCAAATATCTAGAAAGAGGTGAACTAACTGAACTATTATACTTAGCCCTTAAAACTGGCGAGTAAGTTAAAGTCAGAGCTTTGAGCCAACTACTCGGCTGGGTCAGCAACACCTGGGCTATGTAACTACATTAGGAATGCAGACTTGGTTAAGTCTTTGTGCTTGTCGTGATTCCTCTTGCCGCAGCATTCGATACTATTGATCACAAAGTCCTTCTTGAGTGCCTCGAATCTTGACAGGGCATTGCTGGAATGGCACTGCAATGGTTCAAAGCCTTTCTCAGTGTGGGACCCCAGATGTTTCATGTAAACGGCCAGAGAGCATCCAGAGAACTACTACAGTTTGGCCAACCTCATACCATTATGCTATGTCCACTTCATTTCACACTTTACACTCTCCCTCTTGCTGATGTGGTCGTCAGGCACAATATTGGCCTTACCTTGTATACAGGTGGCATTCACTTGTACTTTTGATTTGACTTCTCCCATCCATCGAGCGCATCTTATTCTCTGCAAATCCTTGCTGGGTGAATTGATGAAAGTCAACACACGGCTGGCAGCGAACTTGCATGAAATTATAGACGACAACAGCCAAACTACTTGTGTTGAGATAGTAACATAGAAAGCATACCCTAGCCTACGCCACAGCCCCCCCCCCCGACAACTTCATTAGCCGCCGAATAAAGGTCACGGGGGCGGGGACCTCCTGACCTTGATTGACTGACCAATCGAAACGCAGCGCACCTGCTGCAGGTGCAAGCGACTGGGCTGGCCAATCGGAGAGCAGCGTTCCAGGGCGCAGACGACGGGAAGCTCCGTCGGTGAAAACGTCTGCAGACAAAAGTCGTTGATTAAACGTTGTTGAGTTCGGTTGTATTCCGAATGTTACAAGTCATTTTCTGGTAAGCAATTTGTGCTCACACCCAAGCTCACAACACATATTGTGGATAAACCTAGTGGATTCAGAAATTGGAAAACCTATCGCTCACAATTAGCTCAGCCAGCATCACACTCAGGTTGAACCTGCACGTAATCTAGTGTCCTGTTCTAATGTGACCTTTCATTAAACGAGTACATCAACTGCACAGTTGATTCGTTCCAATGCCAGGTACCTGACGTTGCCCGACAAAGGGCTTGCTTAGACAAGGGTAGTACACCCACATTAGTCGGTGCATTTCTGACATCCCTTCTCGACATCTGTAAGTCACTGGTTTCAGCTGTTGCCATGTAAGCAATCAGTGGCTTACAGTTAATGCGAACGTTCTGCAGCTAGTTTTGCCTGTCCTGAAGTTTTCAGTTTCAACGGCACATGCTTGATGGTCTAGAGGCGTGCACAATCAGGCGTGTACAATCAGGCGCATGTAGTTGGCTCAGAACTGGCATTTGCTACATCGAAACACAACGCACCGACATGCACTGGCTTCGAATCAAACAGTTCATCGAACTCGAGGTTCTTTAGTAACTATTACCACACTTAATATCTAGCCCCAGCCTACCTATTATAACTGCTCACCCGCCAGTCTCAGAATCGTACAGCTCGCTGTTCGCACTCGACTCGTTTAGGGATACCTCTGGAGAACTTCAAAACCGTCAGAGATCAAGCCCTGTGGTTTTTTCACACTCCGAATTTCTGCACCTTACCACCGACCTAGGTCACGACGTTGCCTGGCAAGACAACATTTAAAACAAATCAATAGTTCGGTAATGCTTTCTTCACGAGACCTGCAACGTGCCTACAAAGTGAATTACTTCTCTAGGCGTTCTCTAAATATACGCTTATTTCTATTACGCTCTGGGGAGTTTTCAGCGACTATTTTCAATGAAGGTTTGACTAAATTTTCTGAGAGAAGACAACGCTGATAACGATAGGTCGTTTGCATAGCTTTCTCGGTGACCTGAATCTCCATGCAGTCGTTTTACGCTTCGATGCAAGAAAGTCAACAACGCAGGATTTGAGACACATACTGGAGCAAGCATGCAAGCAAAAAAGGGTATCACGTTTCCGCGAGGATACTAACAGCATCGAAAGTATCGTACAACGGGGATTCACACACTGTGCTAACGAACCTCAATAAGGGAATGGTGTCTTCACAGACATCCGTCGACAGTGTGCGACGAGGCGATGGGAACATGCAACGTCTGAAAAGTTCCACCATCCACGGCGCACTTGAGGCCACTAGCAAATGCTTAGCCACTATTAGCCAATTCCTTAGCTACTCGTTAGCTGTATAGGAATTGAAGAAGGAGAGCGGTCTAGCCAACCCAGCGGCACGTCGCCCTCTAAATCAGCCGAGCGTGGCCAGTTCCGAGCATCCGGCACCTTAAGCCAAGCAAGCGACCGAATACGACAAACGTACAGGCTACCAAGGGCCAATGCAATATAATAACCATTCCTTAAACCACCCTACCCGTTCGCTGGTCACTAATATCTTACTTGCACGTTGCACTTAAGCTCCAAACTTCGCTGCTGGGTCGTCCGACTCGCTCTAGGTCCGTAACTTGACTTGCCGGCCTGTCGCCGGCAAGCGACACCGGAATCCACCAGGCAGCACCGTTTCGCGTCGCTCTCCAATGACAACTGCTCCATACCTGCATAACGTAAAGGCGTCTTATTAGTACCTATTCAAGTAAATTCTTAACAGTGAGATCATTCGCAGAAGAGCAGTTGGCGCTACTCATTACCGAAGGCAAGACCCGTCTCCGGCACAGATACAGCGAGCACATGAAACGAACATTACAGGTAGGGCCGCATGAAGGTACCCTTTTCGACAACCTTGGCATAAAATGGATAATAATAATAATAACAATAATAATATTAATAATTATTATTATAATAATACCTTTATGTAGCTCCCCTACAGATCTCTTATTAGTCTCCTTTAGGCACTTTAGATTTCCTGCATCTGGCCGGAGAGGTACAATTAGTCCAAGGGATTAACTACCATGGTTCTCCGTCGATCGCTTTCGATACACAGGATGGGCGGATCCTCGATGATGAGTTCATTTTACCTGCTAATTAACTGCAATCTTGTACTGCCTTATGGAAAACCCGGTTCGAGGTCAAGCGTTTAGCCTTTTACTGTCTCTCACTCAGCAATAGAAGAGGAAACTGCAAATATCTTGTGCCGACCTTGAGAAGGTGCTGCAACCAGCAGATCTATTCCATGCACCGCAAGTTGTATACCCAACAGTTCCACTACTGTTGGTATGTGCGTCTGAGACCAGTGTTTGCGAATGCAAGGTAGATGCAACGGCTACGTTCCACAACGGCCCGAAACGGAAAAGCCCGTGCCCCTGCGAAGCTTTGCCGTGCAGCCTGTCAATGAGTGGCTACGGTAACTAAGCGTCGCCATTGTAGGATCATTTCTAAATGACTCAGATTGACTTTGAACATTTTTTAGTACCTACATATTATATGGGGTCGTAAAATTGTGCAGGGATTGTAGAATTCTTTCAGTTTTTCTTTACGGCCGAGCGAGCATAGAGACAGGTATAATTACAAAATTAATAAAAAAAAAAGAGCACCGGCTTTAACAGCTGCCCCTACATGCAACTGACAGTGAACCCAATTAAGTCAGTACCCAACGATTGCGACTAAACAGTCAAGCTCTTTAGCATTGACAAATTTAACGTCACTGAAAAAGAACAAACATAAATCGAGGGAAACAATATTGTAATTACCGCAATATTAGCCTATCAACCCGCAGCCATTGATTGAATGCATCGTCTCATGACTGGGTTCATGTCATTTGGGTCCGTTTTGAGTGGATAAATGCATGGGATTCACGGTTATAGCATCACCTGCAGAGCAAGTGGCAAGCAGTTGTCGCACGTCGAGTCTGGTGAGGATACCGAGAAATGAAGCCACTGTCGCTCAGTCTAATTTCGTTGTTTCGTCTAAACTTAATTATTTTCAAGCTGTCGAAAATAGAATCTGTAGTTTTCTCATCTTAACGGTACCACGTTTGGTGGCAATATGTTCAAGTCTGGGAGCCCCCTATGGTGCTGATACATGTTGTTCGTACAATCTGTTGATGAAATGCATTTTCAGTGTCGGAGACCTTATACGTGTCCCGTCTTGGATACTTTAGTGTTTTCCAAACCCAGAAGTTTCGCAGGCAGCATACCTATCATGTGTTGTTTTAGCAGCACGATGGCCCGCATTCTTTGAATCTGACTGGAAAAAAACGCGATGGAAGCATAGGTCATCCAATCTCTGATGCATCACCATGACAATCGTCGCCATCTGTGCTGCTCGAAGTAACCAGCGTCGTCAACGATCCGCCGATCCGCTGCCTCGTCATTCCGATCGGAATCTGTCTGCCCTGAGACTCTCATCGATGTCCGCCATGGACATTCAGCACAAAGTTACGGATGCTCAGCCTAAGGTGAAAAATACCTTCTTGTACGCATGAAAATATCTCCTGTGGTCAGTCGAGGTTCATTTCCCATATTACATTCGTTTGCATAGCGCCTAAGATTGATATTAAACGTAAAGGAATTGTCAGCGGCCCGTACAGTACCTATTCTAGTTTTAGCTGTTGTCCCTCGAAGGCAGTTATCTTCGAGAACCTGTTTCATCTCTTGCTCACTTTTAGGTCAATTCATTCTTTGGCTCCAGCCTACCTATCAGATATGCTACCCACCAGTCTCAGCATCGTACCAACCGCTTTTCGGAATCTAACTTGTATCTATACCTCGTACAAAACCTCAAATCCTTGTGACACCATGCCTTTAGTTCATATGGTCCCAAGGCTTGGAACTCACTCCCGACTTTCGTCACCACATCTCCTTACTTGACCACATTTAAAAAGAAATTAAAATTGCACCTATTCATCACGGCATTTAGTGAGTCTCTGTGATTTAAACTTTATATGCTTATGCGTGCTGACACTGTGCATGCTGCCACTAACCACGCTTGCATGGTGACAATGTGCATGTCAACCCGAACCGAGTCGCTCTCGTTGTTTAGTGAGCATGCTACCACTAATCATGCGATCGTGCATCCTTAGCAGCAAACGTAAAGCGCCTGCAAAGACATTGAGTTCTCTGAGGACGCACGATGAAGTGTATGATCATTATTGTTATTATTTTTATTATTATTCTTGTTAAGTGTATCCGGCCAAGGACATCGTCCTGGTCTTTGTTAGGCTCTTCGTATAAGTCTCTGTCTAGCTGCCTGAGCCAGTGACTGAGCTCGTCGACGAATTCCGCATCCCCTTTGCAGGTGTCATCTTCAACGTGACTCAGCATGCCGTGCCTAATTGGGTCGTTGTCACTACGTCCAGCAGGCATGTCTTTCATAAACTTTGCTGAGGCCCACAAGAAAGCAAAGTGAAAATGCCGCTGTCAGCAGCACCGAGGCACACGATTTTTACACCTGGCAGCGTAAATACAATCGATTGTAGCGGGATGTGCTAGCCACGGACGTACAGCACAAACTTACAGATTATGGTGTTTTTTATGGGCAGCCTACGCTGGCGAAGAGCTCATTGTACACGAGTAGGTTGTCCCCTCCGGTCAGTCAAGGCTTAATTCGAGATTAAGTTCGTCTACAAAGCGCCGGACAGGGGTGGTAGAAAGTTAGAAAAAGTCAGCTGCAGTCACCAATTTTTTTCTAGTTGACGATGCTGCCTTTACATGGCGCGTATCTTCGATAAAGAACAATCAATCGTTTCCCACTGCATCATCATTTTGATCGTTGTCTGCACTAGGGCTCTGGTCGACGTCCCACCAATCGACTTTACCTGCATAATTAGGAACTGTGGCGTCACCATGCACAGACCTAGCTGGCGAAGAGATTCTTGTACGTATGAAAGCTTTTCTCTTCTGTCAGTTTGAGGTTCAATTCCGAGATTGAATTCATTAACGTAGCACCTGACGGATTTATTAGGCTACACGACCAGCCAGGAGCAGTAGCAATTTATTCTCTAGTTAGGGATGCTGTCCTGCTGTCCGTTTCTTCGATAGCCCATGTTTGGTATGGGCATATCGAATGGTGTATAATTTTAGATAGAGAAACTTCAAGAATAGAACAAAACATTGGTCAGTGCATTGACTTAGTTATGATGGCTCATTGTATGAGCTATTGTGACGGTTCCTTTAAGGTCAGTATCTGGCTCTCATCCTCTCCGTTGTAGCTAGTCATAGGTAAACGTCCAACGTAACAGCTATAACATTTCAGCAATTGTAGTAATTGCAACAGCGCCTAACGTTCGCGATTCATCAAATTCATACCAATGACCTCAGCATCTACGAAAGTTTGCAGCGTAACCTGCCCATTACTGCCTCTGCCGGTAGACTTTGAGTTTGCTCTGGCGCAAGATATTTTATAGGGTCGCTTTGGACAAGCCGGATTCATCAGAAAAACGAGAATCTCTGATTTAATGTAATGCATGTCCGTCGTTAACACCACAAAGCCACAAAGACTATGCTGGTGTAAAGCAGAAGAGTTTTGAACAGCGCCCTCATGGCCTAAGCCGGTTTCAGTACGGATTAGGTTGCCAGAACAATTCATCTTATTAAACAAATAGAAAGTGAGACACACAGCAAAGTCTGGACTGCACTTAAGGTAGTGAGTAGCCTATGACATATCCGTATAACTTTAGGTTTCACTCCAATTATGTAACAGGCTTAGAGCTCTGTAGTATGCCGACCGCAGTTTTAGGAACACTTTTGCGACTGCACTCGCACTTTGGTTATGCTTAAGATAGGAAATCCAATGGAACATGAAATCACAGACAAATCTCTATCTTCACGAATAGGTTGTATGCAAGTCTACTGCAAAATCATACAATTCAAAAAGACTGAGGTGATCCTTTCAAGCAGCAATTGACCACTGCAAAATAAAGTGATTAACTTGAAAATTGACTAAAATAGAAGACCAATTGTATATCTTACTTCTGGAATATCTTGAATGTGTAATGAAATCCTGTACAACAAGTGCCACATACAGACTGCAACATAGTCTATTTCATGCTTGCCTTCAAACCGATATCACTCAAGAATGAATTATACTTATACAAATAGCTATACATGTAAATATTCTCAGATCTGAACGTAGCCACGGTAGTGGTATCTACCAAAGTGTATTTTCAAAAAATTTACAGGAAACACCTAATGCAGGCGTAAGGCACGGTCGAATGACTGAGCGGCAGCACCTTAAAGTTCTTGGTCGTCTTCGTTCGTTTCACCTAGAGGTGCCTGCTTTATACATCGAGTTTCTTCCGGTATCCTAGTGTATTTCTTCCCTTCGTTGTTATTCTCACCGTATTTCGTCACTGTGCCGACCTCACTTTTGTCGGTAGCGAAAGCGTCTTGAAGCAGGCAATCAATATCGATATTCATATTGCTGACTGCTCCGTATTTGCACGACTCGTGTCTTGCCAAATCCAGTGTTGTGGCCAGTTCTCAACTTCCGGTCTTTGTAATTACTTCCTAATCACTCTCATCAATGTCGCAGCCACGGACTTTTAGACTAAACTTATGTGCAGTGGCGTCACCATCCACATCCATCGAATAAAAGTGCTCCTCGATAGCACGTAGCTGCTCCTCCCTGGTCGCAGCAGGATCAATTGCGATGTTAAATTCTTGTGCATAGCGCCTGAGAGAAGTATCCGACAGACAGCTTAAGTCAGGTGCCATCACCTTTGGTTTTCTTGTTGCTGGGGTTTTCCTTCGGAGGCGCGCGTCTTCGATGAAGGTTGCATGATGATCACAAATGTTCTTGTGTGGAACCTTAAATAGAAAATACAAATGGATACAATTGAATTTCAGTCGGTCGTGCGACATTTGGCCAATGGCATAAATATAAACATTTTTAGGATGGTTCATCGTCATACGCAAATGTTTCCGTTCCCTTCTCAGTTACGTATGCTATCTGTTTTTCTCTCACTCTCTCTCTCTCTCTCTCTCTCTCTCTCTCACTCTCTCTCTCTCTCTCTCTCTCTCTCTCTCTCTCTCTCTCCCTCTGTCGAACTCCTAATTTTTTTCTCCAGCATACAGGTTTCTGCTATCTCAATCTCTCCTAGTCTCTCTCTCTCAGTCTTCCTTCTGCCGTAGATAAAAGGTAAAAGTGAAATAACCTCCACTTCCGTTACACGCGTATGCTGATATAATTTTTTTTTTTTTCTTATTTCATTCTCCGTCATTATCTCTCTCTACGGCTACCTTTATCCCAATCGAATTTAGAGTCGAATCCCATGGAGTTTGAGTGACCTAATTTTTAGCTAAGCCGGGAATTGCCTTAGGATATCAAGGCTCACAAAAAGGTGGCACTAGGAAGTGGAAGAATGAAAAGCTCTTACCAACGAAGGATAGTGCTACTGACCTCTGGTACGTACAGATCAAAGACATCACGAAAGGATCAAGACTCTGAGTTCGTGTTGCCCAAAAAGGCCAAAATGGAAAGATTTTAGAAGGCCAACCTGCCATTTATAAAGGTAGTAATACCTCAAGGGAACTCCTAGCGCCTATAGCTTTGAATTGCATCCCTTGTTTTGACATGCTGTCTACTACAATCACAAATCTAATTTCTGCTCAGTGTCCATACTTCAAGGACGGCAACATGTATCTGCGAAAGGCCCAGTGCTAAACCCTGCACGGCCGACGTTAAAGGGATAGTGTCAGTGTTGCATCAACATTAACATGGTCATAGCAGTCACGAGGCTGGATGACGGCTTGCGACAGCAATATTAACCTGAAAACACTCTACCAAGAAAATTCTAGCTTTTCATTGGCTTAGCGAATGGCTGGGTGTCGCCTGCTGATTGACATCATAGCACTGCCGAAGATCACAGTCACCTGTCGAGACCTTGCACAGTTATACAAGGACGATGAAGGGATCGGTATTAGTTAAAATGCGGTAAGTATGAGCCTTGCTACTGGTCATGTTCCAGCAGACTGAAAACCGTAAGGTTCAGCTCATCAGCCATGATAATGTACACCGCTTACGGCGGACCGACGACCATGCATACTGGACAGATTAGGACTAGATGTCTGCTTCATAGACAGACGAAAGCAAGTCGACGATGTTTGGCAATAGCAAAGCCGGGATTGAGGGTAACCCAAAGTAATGATGCCGCATACAGGCACGGTGGCGCTATTGAAACTACAGTGGCAGATGGAGGCAAGCCAGTGATGACTGGCATTGCTTGACCCCAACAGGTGTCGGGGATTTATGTCAAATCTGAGGTATGGTAGACCAACACGTTCACCTACAGGTCAGGCTTTCGAGGAAACTGGCATGTGAGGTGCAAGCCCTCTCCATACAGATCAATAAATCAGGCAGTAAAATGACAATAAGTTAACAGCCAGGTCAGCTAATGTCTGAAGAATAAGATGTAGGGCAAAGGCAGTCACCCAGCAAGTCACCAGACCTGCTTCTCCTAGAACATTTATTCGACGACTTCAACAGGCACCCACGGCGGGATGGGCTGCTCCGCCAGCATACAGAGCGGCTACTTTCAACAAGACACACTCTCTGTGTAATGCTAAAGCAGATAAGTCTGCGAAGAAAACGACCTGTGCTATTCATGCCTTGCTCGACAATAAAGAAGATTGCAAACAATCGCAGTGGGCCGACCTCTTGTATACATGCAAATTACATTCTTAGCCTATTCAATGGCTTTATTTGTGCAGCAGCTGAATAGCCTTTTCTGCTTTCATCACAGCTGCAATTTTCTATAAAGCACCGCCCAATTGCACGATTCCAACTATCAACCTAAATCGTTGCTTGTCAGCACCTTAGCTTCTAGCTATCACGGCCGAGTGGATCCGAAATGCATTCGGTGGTTTGCACAGTGTCAAATATTTTCACCCACTCTGCACCGCTATATCTTGTCTGGCGTCTTGGAAAACCTTCCACCAACCAAAACGAGTAGCAGCCACAGCACCTGTAGCCATCCTATTTTCCGCATCCACTGATTACGTAAGCAAATCTAGATCAAGATGATTTAAGCAGCTTCCGCCAAGGCCATCTTTTGTCGTTCTTATCAAATATCTAGAAAGAGGTGAGTGAACTAACTGAACTATTATACTTAGCCCTTAAAACTGGCGAGTAAGTTAAAGTCAGAGCTTTGAGCCAACTACTCGGCTGGGTCAGCAACACCTGGGCTATGTAACTACATTAGGAATGCAGACTTGGTTAAGTCTTTGTGCTTGTCGTGATTCCTCTTGCCGCAGCATTCGATACTATTGATCACAAAGTCCTTCTTGAGTGCCTCGAATCTTGACAGGGCATTGCTGGAATGGCACTGCAATGGTTCAAAGCCTTTCTCAGTGTGGGACCCCAGATGTTTCATGTAAACGGCCAGAGAGCATCCAGAGAACTACTACAGTTTGGCCAACCTCATACCATTATGCTATGTCCACTTCATTTCACACTTTACACTCTCCCTCTTGCTGATGTGGTCGTCAGGCACAATATTGGCCTTACCTTGTATACAGGTGGCATTCACTTGTACTTTTGATTTGACTTCTCCCATCCATCGAGCGCATCTTATTCTCTGCAAATCCTTGCTGGGTGAATTGATGAAGTCAACACACGGCTGGCAGCGAACTTGCATGAAATTATAGACGACAACAGCCAAACTACTTGTGTTGAGATAGTAACATAGAAAGCATACCCTAGCCTATGCCACAGCCCCCCCCCCCCGACAACTTCATTAGCCGCCGAATAAAGGTCACGGGGGCGGGGACCTCCTGACCTTGATTGACTGACCAATCGAAACGCAGCGCACCTGCTGCAGGTGCAAGCGACTGGGCTGGCCAATCGGAGAGCAGCGTTCCAGGGCGCAGACGACGGGAAGCTCCGTCGGTGAAAACGTCTGCAGACAAAAGTCGTTGATTAAACGTTGTTGAGTTCGGTTGTATTCCGAATGTTACAAGTCATTTTCTGGTAAGCAATTTGTGCTCACACCCAAGCTCACAACACATATTGTGGATAAACCTAGTGGATTCAGAAATTGGAAAACCTATCGCTCACAATTAGCTCAGCCAGCATCACACTCAGGTTGAACCTGCACGTAATCTAGTGTCCTGTTCTAATGTGACCTTTCATTAAACGAGTACATCAACTGCACAGTTGATTCGTTCCAATGCCAGGTACCTGACGTTGCCCGACAAAGGGCTTGCTTAGACAAGGGTAGTACACCCACATTAGTCGGTGCATTTCTGACATCCCTTCTCGACATCTGTAAGTCACTGGTTTCAGCTGTTGCCATGTAAGCAATCAGTGGCTTACAGTTAATGCGAACGTTCTGCAGCTAGTTTTGCCTGTCCTGAAGTTTTCAGTTTCAACGGCACATGCTTGATGGTCTAGAGGCGTGCACAATCAGGCGTGTACAATCAGGCGCATGTAGTTGGCTCAGAACTGGCATTTGCTACATCGAAACACAACGCACCGACATGCACTGGCTTCGAATCAAACAGTTCATCGAACTCGAGGTTCTTTAGTAACTATTACCACACTTAATATCTAGCCCCAGCCTACCTATTATAACTGCTCACCCGCCAGTCTCAGAATCGTACAGCTCGCTGTTCGCACTCGACTCGTTTAGGGATACCTCTGGAGAACTTCAAAACCGTCAGAGATCAAGCCCTGTGGTTTTCACACTCCGAATTTCTGCACCTTACCACCGACCTAGGTCACGACGTTGCCTGGCAAGACAACATTTAAAACAAATCAATAGTTCGGTAATGCTTTCTTCACGAGACCTGTAACGTGCCTACAAAGTGAATTACTTCTCTAGGCGTTCTCTAAATATACGCTTATTTCTATTACGCTCTGGGGAGTTTTCAGCGACTATTTTCAATGAAGGTTTGACTAAATTTTCTGAGAGAAGACAACGCTGATAACGATAGGTCGTTTGCATAGCTTTCTCGGTGACCTGAATCTCCATGCAGTCGTTTTACGCTTCGATGCAAGAAAGTCAACAACGCAGGATTTGAGACACATACTGGAGCAAGCATGCAAGCAAAAAAGGGTATCACGTTTCCGCGAGGATACTAATAGCATCGAAAGTATCGTACAACGGGGATTCACACACTGTGCTAACGAACCTCAATAAGGGAATGGTGTCTTCACAGACATCCGTCGACAGTGTGCGACGAGGCGATGGGAACATGCAACGTCTGAAAAGTTCCACCATCCACGGCGCACTTGAGGCCACTAGCAAATGCTTAGCCACTATTAGCCAATTCCTTAGCTACTCGTTAGCTGTATAGGAATTGAAGAAGGAGAGCGGTCTAGCCAACCCAGCGGCACGTCGCCCTCTAAATCAGCCGAGCGTGGCCAGTTCCGAGCATCCGGCACCTTAAGCCAAGAAAGCGACCGAATACGACAAACGTACAGGCTACCAAGGGCCAATGCAATATAATAACCATTCCTTAAACCACCCTACCCGTTCGCTGGTCACTAATATCTTACTTGCACGTTGCACTTAAGCTCCAAACTTCGCTGCTGGGTCGTCCGACTCGCTCTAGGTCCGTAACTTGACTTGCCGGCCTGTCGCCGGCAAGCGACACCGGAATCCACCAGGCAGCACCGTTTCGCGTCGCTCTCCAATGACAACTGCTCCATACCTGCATAAAGTAAAGGCGTCTTATTAGTACCTATTCAAGTAAATTCTTAACAGTGAGATCATTCGCAGAAGAGCAGTTGGCGCTACTCATTACCGAAGGCAAGACCCGTCTCCGGCACAGATACAGCGAGCACATGAAACGAACATTACAGGTAGGGCCGCATGAAGGTACCCTTTTCGACAACCTTGGCAAAAAATGGATAATAATAATAATAACAATAATAATATTAATAATTATTATTATTATAATACCTTTATGTAGCTCCCCTACAGGTCTCTCATTAGTCTCCTTTAGGCACTTTAGATTTCCTGCATCTGGCCGGAGAGGTACAATTAATCCAAGGGATTAACTACCATGGTTCTCCGTCGATCGCTTTCGATACACAGGATGGGCGGATCCTCGATGATGAGTTCATTTTACCTGCTAATTAACTGCAATCTTGTACTGCCTTATGGAAAACCCGGTTCGAGGTCAAGCGTTTAGCCTTTTACTGTCTCTCACTCAGCAATAGAAGAGGAAACTGCAAATATCTTGTGCCAACCTTGAGAAGGTGCTGCAACCAGCAGATCTATTCCATGCACCGCAAGTTGTCTACCCAACAGTTCCACTACTGTTGGTATGTGCGTCTGAGACTAGTGTTTGCGAATGCAAGGTAGATGCAACGGCTACGTTCCACAACGGCCCGAAACAGGAAAGCCCCTGCAGCCGTGCAGCCTGTCCATCAGTAGCTACACTGACTTAGCGCCACTAATGCCGGATCATTTCGAAAATACTCAGATTGAATTTGAAGTTATTTGAGTACCTACATACTATGTGCGTTCGTAAAATTGTGCAGGGACCGTAGAATTCTTTCTGTTTTTCTAGGGCAGGGCTTTATTTAGATTGTAGAGCTTTCAGTTTTTCTAGGGCAGAGCGAGCATAGAAACATGTATAATTAGAAGGTTAATATAAGTCTATCAACCGCAGCCATTGATTGAATGCATCGTCTCATGACTGTGTTCATGTCATTTGGGTCCGTTTTGAGTGGATAAATGCATGGGATCCACGGATATAGCGTCATCTGCCGAGCAAGATGCAAGCAGTAGCGGCACGTCGAGTTCGGTGAGAATCCCGAGAAACGAAGCCACTATCGCTCAGTCTAATTTCGTTTTTTTGGCTAAACATACTTATTGTCAAGCTGTCAAAGATAGAAGCAAAAGTTTTCTCATTTTAAAGGTGCCACATTTGGTAGCAATATGTTCAAGTCTGTGAGCCCCCTATCGTGCAGATACATGGTGTTCGTACAATCGGTTGAGGCAATACATTTTCAGTGCTAGGGGCCCTATACATGTCCCGTTTTTTATTATACTTCAGTTTTTTCCAAGGCCAGAGGTTTTGCAGGCACCATACCTGTCGCATGTTGGTGTTAGCAGCACCATGGCGTGCGTTTTTTGAATCTGACAGGGTAAAAAAGCGATGTTTAGCATAAGTCACCCTAGTGCTGAGAAATCACCACGACAGTCTTCGTCATTGTTGCTGCTTGACGAAACCAGCTTCGTCAAGACGATTCATTGTTTTCCATTGTCCCGTCATTCCGATCGGAATCTATCTGCCCTGAGACTCTCATGGATGTCCGCCATGGACTTTCAGTGCAAAATTACAAATGCTTAGCCCACGCTGGCGAAATGTGTCTTATATACATGAAGGACATTTCCTATGGCCAGTCAAGGTTCATTTCAAAGATTAAATTCGCTTGCATGGCGCCTAAGATGGTATTAAACATCAAGGAAATGTTAGCTATCGTTACCATAACTTTTCTAGTCATAGATGATGTCCGTTGAACGCAGGTATCTTTGAGAACTTTTTTTATTTAATTCTCACTTGTAGGTCAATTCATTCTTTGGCTCCAGCCTACCTATCAGATATGCTACCCAATAGTCTCAGCATCGTACCAACCGCTTTTCGGAATCTAACCTTTATCTATACATCATACAAAACCTCAAATCCTTGTGAGACCATGCCTTTATTTCATATGAACCCAAGGCTGCAAACTGAACGCAGAACGTGTTGTTTGGAGTCAAAAAACGACATCGCATCTGAAGAATACGAAGAAGGATCTACTTATTTGGATGACACGCAAATGATGCCCCATTCGTGCGGCTATTCTCAATCGTGCTATAGGATCTTTGGACTCTTCAGCAGACCATTGTTCTTGTATGTCGGCAAATTTCCTTAAGCTAGACCACAATGAAATCACACTTCTCTCCAGGTCATAGGTCATTCAAGCATGCACCTGGTCTATGAGACTTCTCTATACTCATAAGTAATGCTGGTGTGCTACCACCACCACGTCCTCGGAATTTAGGTGCCCCTCATATAAATGCATAACTTTTGAAAGTCTCATTAAGGAGACAGACTATGCAGCTATACATCACGTCTGATACCTGTCTAAAACAAGTGGCTGCCTACCTCTGTGGCTTGTAAGAACTTTAGCCAGCTTCCTGGAACTAACTTTCTCGGTCCCAAGATCGTGGATTCGATTCCTGCGGTGGGCAATCCTTTATCGCCACTGCAAGCGGTGGCAATAGCCGTAAAGGCTCTTCGGTCGCTACACAAAAAGAGACCGCTTAATCAGCTAGGATTTTTCTTAGGCCGGACTACAGACACTTTGTTTGGCTAGCCTACCAAAAAACCCATTAAGCCTCTTCAGCTTGTGATGAATTCGGCTGCAAGGCTAGTCAACGATCCAAAAAATTCCAGAGATTCACCCATGTGCCTTCTTTGCTGCGAATAGCTGCAATGATGACTCCAGTTTTACTAATGAACATAGTGAAAAATTCTTACACTAACTCACTGGGCCAGCCATAGATCTATAGCTCCTTCATACTTGGCTAAACTGTTCCACCAGTTTCAGCCTCCTCGTGTCCTCGAGCCCTCTGTAGACAATAAAGTGTCTGTTCCATTCCTATGCTTAAAGACCATTGGCAGCGGAAGCTTTAGCCCTGCAGGTCGTAGACTGTGGAACTCGCTTCAACTATTCTTAAGTAGCGTCATCTATTCTGCTCCTACCGACTATGGCACGTGCTTTACTGCCGTCCTCAGCTGCTACTTCCATTGTTCTCACTTTCTCGACTGCCCTCCCGAATCAGGTATGCTTCTCGGGTTCTCTTCGTTGCGTGAGACGGAGACTGTTTGCTGCCAAATGTGTATCAAAAGCCGCTTAGGCATTAATGGCGCTATAGAAAGCTCTCCAGCGTATCACCAACTTTGGATAGATCTGTCAGACATGCCCAGGCCTGCGTTACAAGCCATTCGCCATGCTACACCGACGATGGTCTAGGCAGATATAGCATACATAAAAGAAGAGAGAACAGGCGCTACTACTTGTACTGTGAACTACTGGCACTACGAGTTGTTAAGCCTGAAATGCAAATTGGCTACTCCCTATAAGCACTAGCTTTCGAAAACTTGACAGATAGAGACGTCGGTACTTTATCGTATCGACGACCTGCATCAGTTTCTGAATTCAAAATGCTAGTGAAAATCTACCTTGTTGATTGTGCTGGCCACATACACCAATCTCGTGCTGCTGACATGGGGCATTTTTTCAGAGCTGAAATAACTATGGTTATTTTGCAAGGCACTTACTATTAAAGAATTGACATAATAATGAAGTAATATCAGAAATTGAAATGAGTCATACCAATTGATTACTTTTAGTTTACTACACATTTGCCACCACGAGAATCTGACTGGTTTGACTAATTAGGTCAAGCTTTTGTGATATTTCTATGTAATATAAAGTAATGGATCTCCGTCTGTAACTCCACAGAGTCATAAAGACTATGTGGGTGTTACACAGGAGAGTTTTGTATAGCGCACTCACAGCCTAAGCGGCTTTCGGTACGCATTCGGTAGCCAACAGACTTCGTCTTACGAAACAAAGAGAAAGTGGGAAGCATAGCAGAGTCACGAGAGCAGTTGAGGTAGTGAGTAGCATGGAAGTAGCCGCTCAGGACCACTGAAAAGGATGAGCCATAGTCGGCAGTAGGAGAGTAGTTGTTGTTGCGTAAGAGCTGTGGAAGCGAGTTCCACAGTCTGGGACCTGTAGAGCTAAAGTCGCCGACAGTCTTTAAGCAGAGCAATGGAATAACTAATTTATTGTCCACACAGGACCTGAGGGCGCGAACAGGCTGAAACTGATGCAGCAGTTCAGCTAGGTACGAAGGAGCCAAGCCGTGGCGGGCCTTGTGGGTCAGCGTAAGAACTTTCCTCTGTATCCGTTGCTCAACCGGCATCCATCCTAGCTCTTTTAGCAAAGAAGACACGTGCTTAAACCTCTGGGACTTGAAGACTAGCCTTGCAGCCATATTCATAGTCAGATGCAGTGACCCAATAGCTTTCTTTGGCAGCCCAGCCAAAAGCGATTAACAAAAATCAAGCCAAGACAGAACTAAGGAGCTAGTTAAATTTTTTACAAGCAACTATCGGAGACAGCTCCTGATCTTGGATATGGATCAGATGTGATGGTTATCTGTAGAATCAGTCTTCTGAATGAAGCTTTTGAAATTTAGGCAGCTGTCAAAAACGACACCTAAATTTTGAGCACGTGGTGATGGTCTCAAAACAGCATCGCCTATTAAAAGAGCAAAGCCTTTTAATCCAGCCACGTGCTTAGGGTGCCCTATGAGCAGCAGTTCGGTTTTATCATCATTTAATTTCACGAAGTTTTCCGACATCCAGGATTGAATATCGACAAGGCAAGCATTCATTTTCTCAGTTGCTGCAGCAGATTCCGACGGTTCGAATGACAAATACAACTGAGTATCGTCAGCATAGAAGTGATATCCTATTTCATGGGCCTTAATCACTTTTCGCAGAGGTTGTGTATAAATAGAGAACAGCAAGGGACTGATACAGACCCTTGAGGGACTCCACAGGTGACCCTTCTCGTGTTTGAAACCTGACCCCCACACGACACGCATTGAACACGATCAGACAAGTATGGTTTAAACCACGCCAGTGCTTCGTTTGTCAGACCAATCGTTGTTCCCAGTCGTTCCAGCAGAATCTCGTGATCAATGATGTCGAAGGCAGCAGACAGATCTAGCAGAGCTAGGGCACGTGACAGATTGCTACAACTTTCTTAATTAATAATCTTAATAATTAATAATAATAATAATAATTAATAATAATTCTTAATAATCTTTGGTCTAAGCTTAACTGCCTACGGTATCGAATTGACTTTACTATCCTTTCTCTGGCACAGCACACGCACATCGCTTCACTCCACTTCGTTAACGTACCCGTCCGACCTCCAGGCTTCTTCTTCACTGTCTCACGCAACTTCCGCTAATCGGCTTCTGATTGTTTCGCCGTTCCTCGCACTCGTGTGAAATCTGACCGAAAGTCTGGAGCTCACTTTTTTTACAATGCTTCCCTGCCTGGATTCACTTTGCATCCTTTACAGTAAGACTCATCTAAAGACGCCTCGATTTCACTCAGCTTTCTCTGCACCTCAATAGCCTTGCCTTTTTCTTATTTTTGACCCTGTGTGGCCTGCTTGCCTCATTATCAATGGTTCTCAACCTTCCTAATGCTGCGACCCTTTAAAAAAGTTCCTCGTGTTGTGGCGACCCCCAGCCTTAAAATTACTGTGTTCAAAATGTGGAAATGCGTGTTTTCCGGTGGTCTTAGGCGAACCCTGTGAAAAGGCCATTCGACCCCCCTCCCCAAAGGGGTCGCGACCCACAGAATGAGAACCGCTGCTCTACATGATTCAATAAATGTAACAACCCTAGAATAATATTAACCAATGGCCTGAGTGTCTTCCTGTATGCTTTGTTACGCTAAGCACAATACTTGTACTCTTGCACTTTTTTTCTACGTACGATGCATTAAACGTCATTAACCGGCGGTTATTACTTCGCTTGCAGCGAGTTGCATAGCGCCTAGATAGAGGTTTATTTCCTTAGGAAGCAAAACAAATGACCTCTTACAATAATTATTCTTCTTAATATTATTGCTATTATTGCTGGATCATCTTTGATTTCGTTTGTTAGTATTCCTCATTCAAAAATCGCGTTTTCCAAAAAAAGATTAATGCATTTTTCGGCTCAACGAGTGAGAACTGCGTAATACGCTGCATTACAAACTTCTTCCAGAAACCAAAATCATTGCCTACAAACGTATAATAGGTGATGCTATTGTGCGACCTTCACCACGTGCTCGTAATCTAGGTGTCGTGTTCGACAGCTGCCTCAATTTCAAAAGCTTCATTCAGAAGACTGCCTCGACAGCTAGCCATCACATCCGATCCCTATCCAAGATTAGAAGCTGTCTCCCACAGTGGCTTGTAAAAAAATTAACTAGCTGTTTAGTTCTGTCTCGGCTTGATTATTGTAATTCCCTTTTGGCTGGGCTACCAAAGAAAGCTATTATGCCACTACAGCGGACTATGAATATGGCTGCACGGCTGGTCTTTAAGTCCCAGCGGTTTGAGCACGTGTCTCCTTTGCTGAAAGAGCTAGAATGGTTGCCGGTTGAGCAAAGGATACAGAGCAAAGTTCTTACGCTGACCCACAAGGCCCGCCACGGCTCGGCTCCTTCATACCTAGCTGAACTGCTGAATCAGTTTCAGCCTGTTCGCGCCCTCAGGTCCTGTGTGGACAATAAATTAGCTGTCCCATTCCTCCGCTTAAAGACAGTTGGCGACAGAAGCTTTAGCTCTGCAGGTCCTAGACTGTGGAACTCGCTTCCACTATTCTTACGCAACGACATCTACTCTCCAACTGCCGACTATGGCACATCTTTTTCAGCGGTTCTGAACTGCTACTTCTATGCTACTCACTACCTCAACTGCTCTCCTGACTCTGCTATGCTCCCCACTTTCTCTTTGTTGCGTGAGACGAAGTCTGTTGGCTACCGAATGCGTACCGAAAGCCGCTTAGGCTGTGAGTGCGCTATACAAAACTCTCCTGCGTAACACCCACATGGTCTTTATGACTTTGTGGAGTTACTGACGGAGATACATTACATTATTCACTACTAATGTACGTCAAATAAATGCACTGGTCAATATGGATTTAATGCACGACGGTTAGTCTTAATTCTTGGTAATTTTACCGTCCAGCTTAATTGTCAATACCTGCGGGCAAATTATGCTAACCGTAGGCTTACAAGACCTCCGAAAATCCTGTTATTAAGCGAATTCACATTTCTATTCACTCTTTCTGCTTCCTGGATTTAACGCTCTTGGGTTCCTAGCTTATGCCGGCCATGTGCATAAATTAGGCTGATTTATGCGCGAAACCAAATTAGCACACACGTGCCTAAAAGCGTCGCTCTGCTGGTCAGAGCGAGCAATAATTCGAACCATCGACTCGATGGTCTGAATAGCAGAATTTATTTACCTCACTTGCCTCACTCAGGCTGTGCCTCTTTTTTAACTTAGGCTCCATCCTAAATTTGGTAAGAATCTTCAGGCATAAAAGTAGTAACACGTAAAATGAGCACAAAGCAGCACAAATACTCTACTCGTAAAATGAGTGTGCAAACTTCGGTGTATTTTGCTTCAAATAGCCACGAGTGATCCTGGCGAGAATATCGCTCTAAAATGTTCCACGGACTTCTCAATATGTTTCATATGAAACCACTTCATGCTCAATTGGAATATGATGTGGTCTCATACGCAAAATAGAAAAGGCAGACTCAATAGAAGCGCATGACCAAGATACAATGATTCATAAACAGCCCCACGCGTGCTAAACTAACTGTGTTGTTCAGCTGTTTGCCGGAAAACAATAGCCAGGAAGAAAGTAATAAATATAAATCGATACGAAATAATCTCCACAGTGCATGCATGGCTGCAAATCCTCCTGGTTCTAAGCTTGCTTCTATTTCATTGTCTATCCCTAGTTCAAATCTGATCGCTAGGTTCAACTATCATAATCGCCAAGTTATGCTATATCGACAAGCAAGTATTGCACGTACGTTAAGATATGCATACACATATAAGAATTCACGAGACCTTTGTTCCTATCTTGGCACATTTTTGGCTGAATGAAGGCTAAATGCCTTCTTAGGCTTCGAAATCCGAAATGCTGCGTCACATTAACGTGCCGCTGTCCTTTGGTCCACTGGCTAAGCTTGATCAACGCGGCCAAGCGAGAAATAACGATAGCACTCAGTGTAGCATATGATATGCAGCGTGAATTTTGTTGATCGTTCCCTGAGTATGAGCTCCCTGGATGCAAGAAAACAATTATAAAATCCAAGGACAGTATTTGGGTGGCTTTTCGTCCATAACTTCATAAATTAGGCTGTAGCTCATTTTATTATAGAAGAAAATAACCATTTCTGTGAAGAATACTGCTCGCTTCGCTGGACGGTAAGTAACGAGCACAACCAATTATGTATTTGAAAGAATCCTAGATGCTTAAAATCTGTAAGCTTTCCGATGATTTTCGCAGGGTGACTAAAGTCTGACTCTCCCGGGCAGCCTGGTTATGCCGATACCAAATGCCTGAAGTCTTGTCAAGCGAAGCTTTGATAGCAGACCACACAATATTTCACGAATCGTTCAACATTGGGGTTTAACGCAAGAGCAAAAACGTTCGCAACACGTCTTACCTGAAGTTAACACGCACCCCCTCCGAGCAATCGGGTAAAAACTAACTTCAAAGAATTAAGTGTTCAGGATACCTTGGGAAATATTTCTTTCGAGTACTTATAAAAACAAAAAGGTAGACCAAAGAATTAAGAGATACCACTGAGAGTTCATCTCCTTAGCATTTAAAAAAGAAATTAAGTAAAGCGCCGATCACAAGCTTGTTCGTCACTCTTTCATAACTCAATGCACAATTTAAGGTTTAATTTCAGCTGTCGGAGTGAGTACATGTTGTAACTATATATCCAAACTATTAAATTCTCTCATCTGATATTTTTTAAACGACACTCATTATAGCTTAACCATCTTAGTGATACTATAAATATCACAAGTGGCATAATGCAAGCGTGAAGCCAGAAACTTGCGTTTACGGCGCACGGACTCGCATTCACATTACGTCTGTTGACAAGCATGTATCCGCGAAAAATAGAGTATACGATATTAAATTCGAAAATTAAAGAGCCTGCATATAGCCGTATAAACGTGCAAATGCTCAGCCACAGTGACTCACAGATGGGCAGCCCGTGGCTAAGACTGAATGTCCGGTTTCGAACAAGTGATACAACATACAGCTGACCGTGTCAAAAATAGCTCAGGAAGATGCATTCTTACTTAGTCGAATAACGTGATCACAAACAAACCCACACGTTAAAGACCATTATGTAAGTAAGCATGCTGAAAGACATTACCTGCTGACAGCTATCAAAACCATGACAAATGCATTTCAAGCAATTAGCCTGCCTCTGGCAGGCTCATTATTTGTATCCGATCCATCGAGAGTTAATCTCAACAGCTTTTGCACACGTAATTAATAGCGTTCTGATAAAAAGCCAGCTCATCACTCCTTCAAATTCGATGCAAAGTTCAATGTTCAGTTTTAACTATGCAAATATAGTAAATAATGTCCTCTATTAGTCGACACAAACGACGCTCATCATAGCTGTATCGCCCCAGTAGTACTATTAATATCAACAAGCTCACGACGTAAGCGTACCTTGGCAACTCGTGCCTACGGACTCACGCATGCACTCACACTGCATTCAAAGCTACCTTGGTTGACCATTCTTAGGTCCGGGGCATTTCACCTTTCATAAAACAGATAGCATCAGCGCGTAACTTATTTTTAGAAAACGACAAATTGGTGTGGGAGATAAACATCATGTACACTGAAGTATGATACAGCCGATTATGACTTATAAGGCCACCGGTGCGACGTCGCGCCTTAGTCTTGTCGTGGGAGACAGCTTCGCCGTATTGAAGTTACAAAAAGTCTTGGTAAGTCTCACAGAAAGCACGAGCTTAAAAAAGAACGGACAAAAATAGCATACCTTTAATCCTCTCGCTTAAAATATGTGTACGCACAAATTCGGCGGTACGAGAGAAAAGATATGAGTCAGAAAGGGGGGCGGCTTTAGAGCACGTTGCGGTTAGCATGACTTCAAGCCAAAGCCACGCGGAAGTCAGCTTTGTAACTGCAGGACGCCGAGCTCAGCGGCGCTCCACCGTCCAATAGTCATGGAGCGCCGCTGAGCGCGAGAGTTTAGTTAATCACAAGAAAAGTATCCTGCACATGTGACGAGGCTATTTTGGCCCTGCCTCGTGGTTACCGACCAAACCTTTACCCCCACCCTCTTCTGGTTGTCTAAAGCCTTTGCCATACTGTGTCATCTAAAACGTGAAATGGAACGGTAGGCTGCTGACCATCAATATTGCACTTATATAACGGTATTTATTCAACAATGGCATCCAAGAAGTCTCATTAGCGATCTCTTTATCCTAGCGGCCATGTGCCGTGGCGTGGAGTCGAGGCCGCCGAGCATTTTGCAGTCGAACTTGTTCGCGCCTCGGGAGACGCATCTGTCTGGCTTCCTAAGGAATGCAAAGCAATGGCGGGCAGAAGAAACCGTCGGCACTCTAGTAATTGCCATGGCCTAAGTTCACTCTTTCTCTCTGATTTATCTTTCTCCTGGCTATTCGCCCGTCCTGACGGCTCAGCTGCACTGTTTTCCGTCGCAATGGGCCGCTGGGTCTTAGCCTAACGTTAAGGTACTTGAACTCCACGACCCAGGTCAAGTCCGGCAGCGGACGCACGTGAGATGTCGTGCACACTTGCCAGCGATGGAAAAGAATGCCGTCGTCGAGCGAACGCTCTAGAGGGTGCTTGATGGTGCAAAACTCCTCAGCTAGGCTTGTCTGTCGTGAGCGTCGCAGTTGCCACATCTCACCGCTTCTCGCCGACTTGCACTGGCTACCAGTCAAGCAACGCATCGACTTTAAGGTTTTGTCACTCACTTTTGGGTCCCTTCATTCTTTGGCTCCAGCCTACCTTTCAGATCTACTCCCTCACCAGGCTAAGAATCGTAGCACTTGCTTTTCGGAATCTCATCGTTTACCTATACTTCGGGTAAACCTCAAATCCTTTAGAGACCGTGCCTTTAGTTCAAATGCTACCAAAGCCTGGAACTCACTTCCGACTTGCGTCACGACATCCCTTGACTTGATCACACATAAAAGGATACTAAAAACGCACCTATTTCTGACAGCATTTAGTGGGTTCCTGTGATTCTTCCTTTATGTGCTTATGCGTGCTGACACTGTGCATGTTGCCACTAACCTGCTATATATCTGCGGCAGCCACTGATGAACTCAATGCTTGCGTTGTCGACATTCGATCCTGGATGTCAGAAAATTTCTTGAAACTAAATTACGATAAAACTGAACTACTGCTCATTGGACGCCCTAAGTGCGTGGCTGGATTAAAAGGCTTTGCTCTTCTAATTGGTGATGCTATTGTGCGACCATCACCACGTGCTCGAAATTTATGTGTCGTTTTTGATAGCCGCCTAAATTTTAAAAGCTTCATTCAGAAGACTGCTTCTACCTACAGCTAGCCATCACGTCCGATTCCTATCTGAGATAAGGGCTGTCTTCCACGGCAGCTTGCAAAACATTTAACTAGCTCCTTAGTTCTGTCTCGGCTTGATTATTGTAATTCCCTTTTGGCTGGGCTACCAAAGAAAGCAACTAGGCCACTGCATCTGACCATGAATATGGCTGCAAGGCTAGTCTTCAAGACCCAGAAGTTTGACCACGTGTCTCCTTTGCTAAAATAGCCAGGATGGTTGCCGGTCGATCAACGAGTACAGAGCAAAGTTCTTACGCTGACCCACAAGGTTCGCTACGGCTTGACTCCTCCATACTTAGGTGAACTGCTGCACCAGTTTCAGCCTCCTCGCGCCCTCCTCGCGCCCTCAGGTCCTGTATGGAAAAAAGTTAGCTGTTCCATTCCTCGGCTTAAAGACCGTTGGCGACAGACGCTTTAGCTCCGTAGACTGCGGGACTCGCTTCGATGATTCTTACGCAACAACAACTACTCTCCTACTGCCGACTATGGCACATCCTTTTCAGCGGTCCTGTGCTGCCACTTCTATGCTACTCACAACTACCTCAACTGCTCTCCTGACTCTGCTATGCTTCCCACTTTCTCTTCGTTTCGTGAGACGAAGTTTATTGGCCACCGATTGCGTACCGAGAGCCGCTTGGGCTGTGAGTGCGCTATACAAAACTCTCCTGTGTAACACCAACATAGTCTTTGTGGCTTTGTAGAGTTACAGACAAGATACATTGCACTACATAACCATACTTGGATGCTAACCCTGTGCATGTCACCCCTAACCATGTTAGCCTTGTTGTTTATTAAGCATGCTACCACTAACCATTCGATCGGGCTTCCTTTACAGCAAATGTAAAGTGCCTAGAAAGAGTTTGAGTTCTCTAAGCGCGCTATATCAAATGTATCGTTATTATTATTTTTATTAGAGTAGCCGTTGCCTGGTCACGCTCGCTAAGTGTTGCAGGAATGGCGTGCGGCTCAAAATAAAAATAAAGCCAAGCTAAGCAGGTGCGAATTATGCAGCGAGACATGCGACGCAGGCCACAGAACTAAAAGAGAATGTTGACTCCGTAAGTAGTCTCGCGAGAAAGTGGTCACGGTCTCGCTAAGGGGACGTACGTCAGCTGACAGCCTGAGCAGTAAACCATTCTCGAGGTGGCAGCCGCCGAATGAGAATCGGATGCATCGGCGAGGACCGGGGACGCGCTCCGTCCGAGGGGCGACCGAGTCAAGCCCCTCTCCCCACACGCCCTCCGCGACAGCGGTCGCGCCGACCTCTTGGGCATCTCGCCAAGGTCGCTGCAGAACCGCCGCCGCCGCCGCCGCCGCCGCCGCCGCCGCCGCCGGCTGGTGCCGCAGTAGCGAGCGAGCTAGCCAGCTGGCGCGCTGGCCGTTCAATGCCGTGTGCTGCTGCAGTAGCAGAACTTCTTCAGCGCGTGCTGCTCGACGCAGGCCGACTGCGTGCCGTACGCATTGATGCGGCTGACCTCGCCGAGCACGTCGAACGCACCGCGGTCCTCGTCGTAGCGCAGCGTGGCGACGAGCAGGCCGCCGCCCGGCGCCGTCTGCACCGTCACCATGTACGTGGCGAGCACGCTCGTGGCGCGCGTGCCGTAGTACACGCGCCTGTCGATCACGTCGTTCAGGCTGGCCCTGAAGCGAAGCACGTCGTCGGCGCTCTGAGCCAGCAGCGCGTCGACGACGCGCTCGAGCCGCAGCTCGGCGCACAGCGACGGCGGCGCAGGAGCGGCGGCGGCGAGCAGCGCGTTCACGTGACTGACGACGGCCAGTGCCGCCGCGCGCACCCGCTCGTCGTTGACGGCCACGGGCGCCTGCAGCTGGCACGTGCACCAGTGCGGCAGCACGCCCGCCTCCGAGCACGTCCTCGACGCCGGAATCTCGTCGAACAGCGAGACGCCTCTCGCCACGCTGCCGCCGTCGCCGCCTCCTGCGCCGCCGCCGCTCGCCGCTCCGTCACCGAGCAGCAGATCCATCAGGGTGGCGTGCACGTCGAACGGAGTCGACAGGCGGTTCTCGTTGAGCCGCAGGTTCCTGGCGGCGATCGGGCGCTCGCGCAGGAACCACCGCGGCGCGGCGACGAACATGGCCGGCATTCGCTCCTCGACCTTGCCCATGTACGTGCCGACGATGGGCCCATAGCGCATGCCGTGATCGCTGAAGTAGATGACGAGCGTGTCGTCGAGCAGGCCATCGGCCGCGAGGCCGCCGAGAAAGCGCGCGTGCTCCTCGTCCGAGCGCTTGTTCACGTCGCCGTGCGTCACGCGCGTGAGGTAGACGAACGCAAAGTGCGGCTCGCTCCGGTAGGCGCGCACGAACTGCGCGGCGTAATCGAGCACGATCGCCGTCTCCGAGCGAGCGCCGAAGCAGTCGCGGTCGGCGCTCCACATGCGCGACGCCGTGCCGTCGCGCTCCATCGCCAGCGCCATCGGCCGGTAGTAGTGGTCGGCCGGCGGTCGCCGGAAGCCGCGCTTCGCGTAGTTCCAGATGGCTATCTCCGGCGCGTCCTCGGCGAACAGCGTCCTGTAGCCGCCGCGCTCGGCGAATAGGCGCCACGCGAGCGGGTAGCCGTCGAACGGCTCCTTGCTCGCCTCCGACCAGCCCGCCTCGTCGGCGAAGCGGCCGACGAAGAGCGGCATCAGGTTGACGAACGTGTTGTCGGCCACCTTGGTGTAGCCCTTCAGCTCGAACGCGCCCAGCGCCGAGCGCAGCAGCCGCCCGGTGGCCGGGAACTGGCGGGCAAAGTTGTAGCGCGATACCGAGTCCAGGCCGACGAGCAGCACGTTGAGCCGCCTCGCGGCGCCCCGCAGCGGCGGCGGCGGCGATGGCGGCGGCGGCGGCCTCGCCTTTGGCTGAACCCGAGCGTAGAAGTTGCTGTAGGGCAGGCGCTCGTCGTTGGCGTCGTAGCATGTCACCTTCACGAACTCCTTGTCCAAGCGGACCGGCTCGACGAACCGCACCACGTCCGTCGAGTAGTCGTACTCGTCGTCCGTGCCGTCCACTCGCAGCACCTCCTTGTACGCGCAGTAGCTCACGTTGAAGCGAGCCGCGACGCCGGCCGCCGTCGAGTCGCCGGCGATGTGCAGGACGCCGCCGTCGCGCACGAAGGTGAGATCAGCTCCGCCCCAGCTGCCGGCGCAGCGGACGTTGGCTCCGAGCCGCACGTGAGCGCGCACCGAAGCGTCCCACGGATCGAACTCGGGAATCTTGCAGATGTCAGTGAACACCGCGAAGCCCTGCTTCGCGCCGCCGCCGCCGCCGCCGCCGCCGCCGCCGCCGCCGCCGCCGCCGCCGCCGCTCCAACGATGCCCGTCGCGAGACGTGTCAGTCGCCGCCGCCGCCGCCGCCGCCGCCGCCGCCGCCGCCGCCGCCGCCGCCGCCGCGGTAGCCGCCGTCAGCGGCCGCCTAGCTTGAGGTACAAGCGCCGAGTTGTCGCGAACGGCGACGTGGGCAAAAATCAGCATCGCGACGCAGCTGGCCGACGCGGCCAGAAGCAGCTTGGCCTTCACCCTCATCGCAGCTGCAGCAGCGAGCTCGAGCCGAAAGGCTGTACTAACCGCCGCCGCCGCTGCCTCCCAACGGCGCTCGCTGGAAGCTTACCGCGACCGGAGCAGCAGCAGCCAGTCAGCGCCGGCCGGAGCCAGCGGGACGAGTGCTCGGCTCCGCGCGGCGGCCGCTACGGCCCAGGTCGGCAGCAGGGCGGTCTCGCGCGGGCGCCCTGCCGCCGCCGCCGCCGCCGTCGCCGGGGAGAACGAGCGCGGCGCCCGCGTTAAGCATCCGTTCTGCAGCGGCGCCGCTCGCCGTTCGGAATAATGGTCTGTCGGCGGGAAGTAACGCGATACCAGCGTTGGCCTTGCGGCGTGAGTGACCTTTTATCTTCCGGCCCGACCTGCCAATTAGAGTCGTTGCGGCCGTTGCGGCACGCCCGCCCCCCCCCCCCCCCCCTCGCCCTCGCCCGCCCAGCTCAGCGCGCCGGGCGGGCGCTGGTCGCTCGGCTTGCCGCGCACGTTCCGCGGCGACGGCGCTCTCTGTTTGTGCGCTCGCTGTGCTGCGAACGGGCGCTACCGGTGGCCGCTCTCGCCGAAGCCCGCCGTTTCAAAGCGAGCATTCGATCGACCAGAGGCCAGCCGCGACGTCGCTGAGCAAGAGGCGCCGCACCTGGCCGTTCGGCGCGTAGCACTAGCTTGACGGTCGTAGCTGTCAGCAGGATTTGCGACTGAACTGAGTCCCAAAAGCTATCGGGGCGAACGCGATCGCCAGGGAAGATGAGGCTGCTGGAGAATGCTGCTCTGCTGCGACGCGAAGTCGGGCGCTGATGGAAGGGGGCTGACTGGACTTGAAAGTGGTGCACTTTGTCAAGTCCATTATTATTATTATTATTATTATTATTATTATTAAAATGGCAATGACAACTCTTCAGCCAATCGTAGATTACAATGCATTAATGAACCACCAATTTCGGCAGCCAAAATCGAGTATGATCAATTACAGCCTTCATTTCTCTGCCTCCTCTTTAACTTACCGCCGTCCTCAACTGCTTAATGACAGAAACGTCGCTAAGATTCGACACACTCGTAGGAGATGCAAACATTATCGTGCAAAATCCAGTGAGGCAATACGGCACCAATTTAGCTGACTGGACTTGCCTAACCCGGGACCGTAAGCGGTAGGTATCAACTTTCGGCTTCGCCACCACACAAGGCTTTACCATAGTAAATTTTGAAATTTCTAATTGTAGATGCCTCCTACTCATAGCGATGATTATAATAATAATAACGGCCCTGGCATAGCACTCTCGAAGTTCTAGACACTATGCGTATGCTGTAAAGGAAATATGGCAACTTGCTAAGTAATAAAGCGGGCAGTATCAGTACGCATAAACAAACAAAAGACAAATTTACTGGTCAACAAAATTAAAAAATGTCATGTTACTGAAATAAAATTATTCATTTCTTATTCATTTTATGTGATCAATACGAATATGACAGTCAAATTGCAAAATTGGTTCTACTTTCTTGTAATCTGAAATAAATTAATGTGTGCATTACGAAATGCATGCCGATAGTAATAGGTCTATGGTTAATACCAATAAAAATGAAGTCATAGACTACTTCTTAGATTAACTCGCCTGTCTTTTGCACAACTGTTCGGACGCATAAGGAGTGTCCTAAAAAACCTAAACCCATTTGACCATGTATATATATATATATATATATATATATATATATATATATATATACATACATACATACATATATATATATATATATATATATGTATTCTCAGTTATACATTCATCAACATAGGGAAAATTCCTACGGGAGGGGGTAATGTCGTGGAGTGAAATGTCCTAGGGTCCACCAAGGGGGAAATGTCGGGGGGGGGGAAGGAAAGGGGACGTCCGGGGTGGGGGGATATGTCCTACAACCTACATGAGACCCTCAATTTCGGAACAGAATATTTGATTACTTTCCTATCTGAAGAAAGACTTCAAGTGCTGGTGGCGCTTTTGATATCAAGCAATTGTAATGTCTGCTTCGAGAAGCTTCCATTGTTGGAGTCTTGATCCTCGCAACTCTTCCATGTTCTTGGATAAGTCCAAATCACGAATCTGGTCATTTAGTTTGTCCTGTGTAATGCTGTGTGGTTGGTGATGCACCATAGCGGTATTCGGGATGTCAGCATTCTGACGTGTGAGGAAAAGAATCGGTCGGCTCATCCTTCTCCTCATCAGATGAGTCAAGAGAATATTCTGCTGGAGGTTCTGGAATAGGAAGTCCCTCACCATGTGGAACCGATCTCAGGGGAGACGGAATGTTTGAGTAGACTATTCTCGACGCTCAAAATTGGCTCTGCCAGCATATCTCCTGTCGAATCAGCTCGAAATCTAAGTGTCATATTCCAAAGCGACATCTCGTTAGACGACCATATCAGCTCCACGGTCAAAGCTGCCTATTTTCAGCTTCATAACATTGCTAAAATTCGGGCTTGTTTAGATAAGGATACCACGTCTAAGTTGGTCCATGCATTCGTGACATCTCGTCTCGACTTCTGCAACTCACTGCTCACTGGCCTACCAGCATGTGCGATCAGGCGATTGCAGCTGGTGTAAAACTCGGCAGCTAGACTTGTCTGTCGTGAGCGTCGCAGTTGCCACATTACTCCACTTCTCGCCGACCTGCACTGGCTACCAGTCAAGAAACGGATTGACTTCAAGGTTTTGTCGCTCACTTGTAGGTCCCTTCATTCTATGGCTCCAGCCTATCTCTCCGACATACTCCCCCATCAGGCCAAGCATCGTACCACCCGCTTTTCGGAATCCAACAGTCTAGAAATACCTCGTACAAACCTCAAATCCTTTGGAGACCGTGCATTTAGTTCGTATGCTCCCAAAGCCTGGAACTCCCTCCCGACCTGCGTCAGAACATCCCCTGACCTGACCACATTTAAAAGGAACTTATAAAAAAACACCTATTTAGGACAGCATTTAGTGGGTCCCTGTGATTCGTCCTTGATGTGCTTATGCGTGCTGACACTGTGCATGCTGCCACTAACCACATTTGCATGCGTTTGTTTTTCAAGCATGATTTTACTTACCATTCAATTGCATTTCCCTTTGCAGCAAATGTAAAGCGCCTAGAAAGAGATTAAGTTCTCGGAGGGCGCTTTATCAAGTACATTATTATTATTATTGTTATTACTTCTTTTGCTTTGCTATTCCGCCGGAAGTAGGAGTAACCAAGCAGAAGTAGCAGTCATTTATGTGGCTGCTTGGCACTCTCCACACCATGTGGACTGCAAACGGCATTGATGGTCTTTTGCGATTCAACCACTGCGAAAGCTGTGATTTATATGTAGCAGAGCATATATTTGGGACCCAATTATTTTCTCGGTCCCAAACCTTGCATCCAAAATAAAGATG
The DNA here is from genome assembly GCA_009760855.2 of Cristatella mucedo. NCBI lineage: Eukaryota > Metazoa > Bryozoa > Phylactolaemata > Cristatellidae > Cristatella > Cristatella mucedo. Next base: position 8,040,195 of record WPIO01000012.1, read on the forward strand.
GCATGCCTTCTTAACTTGAGAAGTGATACTTTTATGCTGGTTAACAAACTTTACGTTCCCACAAATACAGAAAAATTGTCCACGATATTAACGCACTTCTGTGACATTACTGTTCTGTATTGTATCTCAATGGATAAAGTAATAGCAATTTCATCTAACATTACTTAAACTGTCTCGCACCAAATCTGAAATATTTTTAATGATCAACATTTCCGACTGGGCTTTATGAAGCCAGCTTATTGCAGCTGCTGCCTAGCATTAGTATAGCAATAGTTTTGATTACATCCGAAAATGATTAAATCAACTCTGGATGATTTTTGCATTAAATTATTGTGCATTGTGATGCAATATTACATCAGACTAGGCTTATTTAGGATGTCGCAGTCCTACTAAATAAATGTTCGCGGGAAATGTAGGAAATGAACTCTGTGAAATTTCTTCAATACGAGAGCTAATAAAAAATTCTTATGGTTATATTCGTGTCCAGCACACCTAGATCTACAGATTAGGGCCTTTTTAAGTCAGTAAAGATTTCAATGTTGACCGGTGTTACAGGGACGTATGAAATGCTGCGGGAAACGGGTGCGTTTTTAGCTTAATTTTTAATACCGTCAAGTCAGGAGATGTCGTGACGTCAGTCGGTAGTGAGTTCCAAACTTAGAGAAAAGAGTAATGATAATACACTTTGTAGAGCGCCCTCAGAGAACTCAATCTCTTTCTAGGCGCTTTAGAATTCGAACTGAAGGCGCGGTCTCCAAAGGATTCGAGGTTAATTCGAAGCACAGCTAAGCGATTTGACTAAGAAAAGCAAGTGGTACGATGCCTCGGCTGGTTTGGAGTAGTTCTGATAGGTAGACTGGAGCCAGAGAATGAAGGAACCTAGACGTTAGCGACAGAACCTTAAAGTCGATACGCTGCTTTATTGGAAGCCAGTGCGGGTCGGCGAGCAGTTGGTGCGATGTGGCAACTGCGACGCTCACGACAGACTAGCCTAGCTGCAGGGCTTTGCACCAAGTGTAACTAGCGCTTGATTATGCAGGAGGTAGATTAGCAACCGGTGAGTGGTGCTAGGCTTGCCGGGACGACTGACCGAAGAGCAGCAGGTGGTGGTGCCAGAAAGCCCGCGAGAAGAGCAAGAAGATCGGGGACTACTAGTAGGTCAAGTTAGTAAGCGAGTGGATTTCGATGCCTATTCGGTGCTTGCTTGAAATCAAACGAATCTCCAGTCTCAAAAGACACGCCATCAGAAGCCATCTACGAAGCTCGTGATGCTAAGCCTCAATTTGAAGAGCCCGAAGTTTCGCGCGGCCTCTTCAGACCTGTCTTAAAAGGATCTGCCTTCTAAGAAACTCGGAAGAATTTCGATGGCATCTTTGAAAATTACCGCGAATGTGCATGGACGAATATGCATCGCACTAGCTGAGAAGCGCCTTGAATCTGCCGACCTGAAGGCGCGCCCGAGGAGCCCCTTGTCTCCCAGCCGCCTAGCTCGTACACGGAATCCTGGAAGCCACCTGGAAAGGCTTTAAAGCGGAGGGCTAAGGGTTAAATTTGGGGAAAAAACAGGTTTTGAAGGCCTCAGTTTTGGTAAAGGCAGCCTATCCCCGACCCATCGGTAGGACCGATAGGGTAACCCCCTGGCCCTCTAGGGCCTCTGTGCCGGTTATAATTATCAACGTCCTGCAAGTTTCTTAGCTGAGCATGCGTCCATCGGTAGGCGCTTTAAGCGGAATAAACGATTAACTTAAGGTAAATCAAAACTGTTAGTTCGATATATTGACTTTTTAACGCGCCCATTTTGCAAATGTATAATTGTCATAGTCATACATTGACATGAAAGAGCTTTCAATGGCCCTAAACACGAAAGAAGTCACGTCGATATCACGATAAGCAAAAGAAGGACCATAAATTTGGTGAAAGCCCGAATAGGAGTTGTCGAAACATTTGTGAGCACAACATAGGCAAGCCATATTCTTCCTCACCACAAAGTATTGGCGTCCGACCTCAAGTAATATCAGTGCATTGCACATTGAAACACCAATTCGCGTCAGGCACACAACTAGAGTTTGCAGCAGTCGCACTACAGCAATCAGCAACACGACTACAGATTATCCTAAATATCTTCATCAACATGGCAGCATCCGTCCATCACTTCAGCAGTTATTGTAGTAGTGCTCTTCAAACAATGTATCACAGTCGCGGGCTCCACAGTAGCAATAACCGGCAAGGGATATCGACCCTTTCTTTTCCACATCGTAAGTTTCGCCTAAAGCAGCAGGCAACTGCAGCCGACCTCCTGCCAGCTCCGTGCTTCCGGTATGAATTCACAGCATCTGCTTAATATCCAATAGATTAACAATAAACCGTTCAATGGCTGGATGAGGGGAGATGCGCCTTTGGGCGATGGGGTAAATTGCAAATTTTAATAAGCAGGCTAGAAAGCGGAAGAAGATGAAAGGAATAAGTTCCTTAAGATGATTAGTGTCGTCAGTCTTCATAGGTAAAGAACTGCTGGTATATAAGTAATAAGTCACGGACTTGTAGTTGTGCTAATTGTAAATCGAGGTCTGTCGAAACGTGAGCAGATGCAAGTTACAAGCCATCATGATGCGAAAAAGTTGACAGCCTACCGTTCCTCTCGGACTTCGAGCTTTCGCTATACTTTGAAAAATTAACATTTAAGTATAGATTTAGTAAAAAAAAAATGTATTGAACTTACCTACAGTAAAGGTAAGCATTTAGTTTTATTTACATAGAGGGAGCCGAGCCGCAGCGGCTATCAAACCCGCTTGCTGTGCACTAAGGACTAGCCTGCTGCTGTTCTCAAACCAGCAATCTAGGCTACGAACTGCGGGTGCCTTACCACTGGCCACACTCCCAGTGGCCGATGCTCATCTTTGACGAAGCTGCATTTCACTTTAAGCAGTATCCATGGGTGGACACTGCCGAATTCTGGTCGCATAGTGTAAAAATGGTAAAACGATAGTGACGCTTTTGACCTTGATAATGAACTTGAAGCCCTTTTAATATAGCTACCTAAGACGTTGCAGCTGGCTCTAACTCTAGAAAAGACGATATTCAACTTATAAATGGGTTTTTGTGTTTAGAGTTTACGTTTAAGGCTTTAGGACTTTGTATTTAGGTATCAAAATAAACTCTAAACAGAAAAGATAACTGAAACATGTTTATTTAGTATAAATATATGCTTACTCTGGCGACCATGAACAGCCTGCTATGAGCACTGTGCCCCTAGCAGACTGACACGACTCTATGAACAAAGGACGCCGTATTAGCTGGTTTTTCAGTCATAAAACTCGCCTTAACCGCACTACACCACTTCTCACCGATCTGAATTGGCGGCTCCCCTTAAATCATTGCATTTACTTAAAGGTTTTATCACTAATTTACATACAGCTTTATTTATTCTCTCGCTGCAATACCTATCCGAACTACTACGTCATCATGGCTAATCATGGCCAACCAAGTATCGTGCTATACGCTCTGCTGACCCAAGTCGTCAGGAGTGTACCTCGACCCAACCTCAAGTCCTTTGGAGACCTGCCTTTAGTTCGTAGTCTCTCGACGCCTGGAACTCAATCAAGATTGACACCACGATATCCCCTTACAAGATGAAATATAGAGATCAGCTCAAATGCACATCTCCCTCGCAACATTCGTTGTCTCCTTGTGAATTGTCCTTTGTGCGCTTGTGCATGCTGGCGCTATGCGCGTTATCACTAACCATATTGGCAGGCTTCCCTTAAAGCTTATGTAAAGTGCCAAGAGAGAGAGAGAGAGAGAGAGGGAGAGGGAGAGAGAGGGAGGGGGAGAGAAAGATTTAGTTCTCTAATGGCGATATACAATGGCTTGTTAACATTTATTGCATTATATAAAACCCCTGCTAAGCCCTGAAGGCAAAGGAATGGTGCGATAAGTAGCAGATATCAGTCCCACGTCCACCGTTCAAGCGTAAATCATTCTCAAGGCGCCAGAAGCGTAGGTCTCGTAGCAGCAGGCAGCAGTTTGTACAGGCTTGCACCATTACCCCTCGTTCGGGTGACTGCCGACTGTCAGTGCTGCCTTTTGCCTGCCATGCTCGGGCAGCCTGATAGAAAAATTCAATGTACCAATGAATTTAAGCAGTTTTGAAAGTATCTTTAAATGCGATTCATGCGTCGCGTATGCGAAGCCGAGATAGCTGGTGATGCGGGGAACCCCCCCCCCCCGAGGTGACCGACCTTCACCCCGGGTACCGTTATTTCCTACCCGGCCATCTTCAGAACGCCGGTTTTGTCGACTGGTTCGTGCGCGTGTTTTTTCTTGATTCGGACCTACTTATGATACTTACGAGTGAGTTAAAGTGCCTAGAGTGTTCTTTGAGCTTGTCCGAACGGGCAGGTAGTCGCCGCGCCAATCAAGCCGCTCAGCGTAGCTTTCGGTCGGTTGCCGGCTTTTCGGGCTCCTTGCTCCCCTCGAAGTGGGAGCTCGCGCGAGCGAGCGGAGTAAGCGTGGAAATCGCCTATGATATGTCCCAAGTCTTTGAAATACCCACAATCGATCTGAAGACCTGGGGTGGAGACCGCGTGGGATGATCGACACTATTCTCGGCCTCAAAACGACAATGCAAGCCTAGTGGATCGCAGCCGGCTCTCTCCGGCAGGCCTTCGGAAGTAGTCGCGGCTTTGGCGCGGGCTTGTGTCGCGTGTCGCTCTCGAGGCGGCACATTCTTCAGGTAGAGCTCGCAGTCGTCGCTCAAAATGCCCTTTTTTTTACTATTATAAGATAGAGAGATGAACGGGGGCAACACGGAAATACCAGACGAAGAGGAAGACGATGACTACAACAGCGGCCAGGCCGGCGAAGCGGTCGCGGCTGACGAGGACGAAGACAGCTGTGGCGACGACGACGACGCAGCCGCGCAAGAGCAGCAGGTGTGCTGCTTGGTAGACGACGGGAGGAAGTGCAAGCGCCCTGCTGGAAATGCCTGCTACAGCAAGAAGATCCAGCGAACGGTGCAGCAGAGGAAGCTGAAACTCGACGTCGCTGATACGGTGAGACGAGTTTCGTGCGCCAATGATCTAAAGCTTACTGTTAAGAATTAAAAAAAAAGGTTTACCGAGTATTACGAGTGAACCGTTGGCCCGGCTGGCATGTACTGCTAGTAAAGTAAAATTAAAGTAAGGGGGTTAGGTGGCGTGGCGCAGCATGCTACTCGTATGCTACTCATGACGACTTTGTATTGTCGGCATGCATAATCAAACTGATGTGACTGCAGAGTAAAAACAATCAAAATTGCAGCACACTTCACTAGCTTCGTCAGCTAATAATAATAATAGTATATTTGAAATAGCTCCTTCAGACAACTCAAATCTCGTTCAAGGCACTTTGCATTTGCTGCAAACGACGCGCAATCGAATGGTTAGTGGTAGCATGTTCAGTGACAACAAGCATAACATGGTTAGGGGTGACAAGCACAGCTAGAAGTCAGCCTCAGCCGCATAGCCTACATGGATAGTCTCAGCAGTTTTCTGCCGGGTTAAGGCTTTGATAAATTAGACCTTCGTGTGCACTTCTAAGCATTAGCAATCTCCCTGTCTAAGCTATGCCACAAGTAAAGGAGTAGTTCGTTTAATGACGGTGTCTTTCGGATAATGGCTTGTCCTGCCTGTTATGAAGGGTTGTCGTATACCCATGTCTGCCTGTTGGCTGTGCAGGATTCCCAACTAACCCTTGCCAGGCAAGTTCAAGTTCAGTGAGGTGGCTGTTTAACCTCTCATCACTGATTTCAAAAATACAGCAAATGCTATTTCGTTAATGGCTAACGTGTCGTGTGTGTGTGTCTGTGTGTGTGTACGTGTTTCTAGCTTTTATATAAAAAAAACTTGTCATTTGCAATATCGGCATGCCTGTTCTGTGCATACATGTTTCTATGTCGGCATGTTTTCCATACTGCGAGGAGAGGATCGTGTCATTTGCTTGCAAATAGTCTAGTGCTGTGTAGAGGCTTTTGCATGGAGCTATTGCAATGCTTATTGGCATTGTGTTTGTAGGTTCAGCACACTTACATATGTGATCATCACAAAGCAGTCATTCAGAGTGTACGGCAGATCAAGCGTAAGAGGCACAGCGATGATGAAGAGAGCTCGCCCGAGCTGCCCGTCCGCAGGAAAACCGACGTCGACTTCAGTGTTGTGCCACTAAGCGTACTGAAGCGCTACAAGGCCCATTACAAACTGCCGGCTCGGCCTGGCATGAACAAGGCTCAGCTGCTGGAGGTAGTCAGCAAGCACTTTAAGACTATACGTGTCGACGAAAAAGAGGTCCTTACTTTTTTTATCTATATGTCAAAGAGCCGAAGAAGCCGCCACGACCAAGATGCTACTTCAATTCGAGATACACAGTCAATTATGCCGTCATCACCCAAGTCTTCGAGGCACAGCGATTAGTAGCTGACTTGGGTATGTGGGCCATCTAGGCACCAGCATGACTCAGGGGTGCACTGCATCCCATCTGATTCAGTGGGCACCTACGTATTTGTTTACTTTTCAATGGTTTGTGGATAATTTAGTCCCACATTTGCTGTATTGCATACCACAGGCAACGTTAATATGTTGAAGTAATCATGTGTAATCTGATCTTGTGTTCTTCGTCTCATGTTTTTACAATGTATACATAAGTGCTGGTACCTCAAGTTCTATATGTGGCTGTATGGCCACAGATTGATTGACGCCTGTGTCGAACGAGACTGAGCAGGCCATGATCGGATTGCTTGTTTGAAGTGCTCTTGACGATATGCTATCCGGCGTGATCTGATTGAAGCCATGCTCAAGGACCTTGGCTTTTTGTTTATGTGGTCGTCCTGGGCTTCCAGATCAAGATGTATTGGTACTGTTCGTGAGCTGCTTGTGTTGTTATGAGGTGATTTTTATTTGCCATGGTATAGTTATGTTTAAACTGGGTCTTAAATTACCATCGTAGTGTCCAGTTCACTAGTTTTATATGGGCTGTTATTGCCAGCAATTAGTGACCTGGCAGCACACTAAATAGCAAACTTTGCCATCAGGTGAGTAGATAAGCATCAAAAAGGTCAAAATAGCTAAAGCCTTGTGAATTCATAACAGTTTCGAGCCAATTCGTCCAGGAGGGGCTGGCCTGGTGCTCAGCTAGCAATGGTCGTCTTGGTTGCTAGCTCACACAATCTAGTAGGGGGAGTGCCCACAATGTTAGAGAACTTGCTATTCAGCAACACCAAGTGAGCCCTTATCTATTGAGCCCATTCTCTGAGCTATTATCGCAGCTAACAAATTAATATTGGTAGCAACAAACTAATTGACGACTTGAAGCCCGTACTATTGGTATTCCATGAACGTGCACCAAACGTGCCTGTTTCCATCAGATACAACCAAACTTCCAAAGTATTTACGAGGGTGGATAGGTACCACCACCAAGCCGCTGCTGTCAAGTCAGTCGATTGAAGTCGAACAGCACTGAAAACATGACCAAGAGGTATTTCAATATTTTCTATTATCACAACTAAGGTTATACATGCACTAATGGGTACTCACATCAGTAGGACTTTGGACCACCACTGTTGTTTATGACTACATGTATTCGCCAGGGCACTTAGTCAGCTTTCGGGTTCATAGGCTTGCATTGTGAGTGCTTAGTTTCATGCAGCACATAAAAGCCGACAAGGTTACAAGAAGCACACCTGCTCAATCTTGTCATGTGCTACCACCATTGATGGACTGGAAGAACTTCATTCACCAGTCTCAAGACCTACTGGTGAAGTAGTAGCAGAAAGGCCTCTGGGGCTATCACACTCTGTAGTAGGCAGTGAAAAATTGCCTACTACAGGGCGAGAACCCATAGTCTGTCGTTTTTAGTCTGCTCATGTGTTCGCCAGGGCGTTGACTCAAGTCAGCTTTCGGCAAATATCCAGAGTAGTACAGATGCTTTAGGCGATTAAAAAGCTGCTTGGGGGAAGACGAAATGCTGTTCCCAGCTGTAAGTGAGGGCTCTAGCCTGAACCCTCCGATGCTCAATTAGATAGGCTTGGCCAACTAAGGACTCGGACACCTGAATAGGCAAAGAATTGCTCAATTGCCCTTTCAGTATGCTTTGGGATATTATCTGCTTGCCGAACATAGTCCTCCTCCACAAAAGCTCTGGCATAGGGCATGCCAACACTTTTGACGGTCCATGAACACATTCCTGCATATAGTCCTGCTGATTCGGTGTCGAGTTCCTACGCCTGCAGCTGAAAAACAAGACCAATAAAGCATACCTCCACTTTACGTGAACGTAGATTACAAGCAGCCCATTTGGTACTTTTCGCCTTTTCTTCGACTGATGAAATTCCTCCCATCGCCATCTCCGTGGACAACGAATTTACTTTCATCGGTCCATAGAATACTGCTCCAGTCGGTAGCTGTAAAGTCGGCATGTTTTCGGGCCCACTGCAGACTTCAATTTCGTCGTAGTTCGTTCATAAACAGCGTGCATTAACTATTCGGTAAATGCCTTACCCCAGAAGCCTCCTACGAAACGTGTCAACACACAGCCTAGTCGGTGGACTCTTCTAAGGTTTCGGGGAAAACTTGAACTGGTGCTTTCATTCAACCAAGTGCAGACGGTCATCTTTCTTTGTCGTCGAACCAGCAGATTGTGGCGGTCGGAGCATGGTAAGACATCCATTCTACCACCCTAAAAATTCTTTAGGTTATACCTGACCGATGCCTCAGACTTAATCTAGGCTTCCGTGCCACCTTCACCTTGCTAAGACCCATTTTGTAATAGGCGACGATTTGGCTTTCGATTTCACTATTTAGATCCTTGGTATTTCCAATGGCAGATTAGCACCGTTGGAGCAGCTCCACACGAGTGGTGCGCCTAGGAAGTGCAAAAACAACTCTTTTCCTCCTCATAAGTGAACGTGCAGAAAAATCGTTGGCTGTTTGGATTGCAAGTAGATAATCGAACTGCAAGTCAAAACTCAAGTTCTGCCATTTTTAAGGTGAGATATCGTTCCGAGCCACCTGAGTATTTTTATTTCTTACAGCAACGTAGACACGGCCATCGACACTGAGCTATTTTTATGTAAACAATCAGGTTTACGTAAAAGTCCGCCCACACGGTTGGGGGACCTCCGAGTGAATAGTTATTAAGTAGTCGGTGTCTAAAATGCACCTTGCAAGTACTTTTGCGCGTGAATGTAAGCCCAGCTAGCCGGGAACCCTCAAAGAACCTGCAAACAGTGTTGTTGAGACTAGTGAGAAGGATCTTCTCATGGCCAACATTCAGCATATTATGAAAAAGAGGCTGTATATACAGAATTGCCTTTTGAAATTTCTCTGCTACCGAGCGATAATGGAAAACCCTACTAAAAACGACTGGTCGATCGGGCATGTGCGGTCACACAAAAATAATCTGCTTTGAGAAACTAAAGAAGATTCTTAAACATTACAAACAAAAATTGTATTCAGGTAAAAACCAATGTCATCATAGTAACAGATGCTGCCGGTAGGACATGTAGGCAGTCAATGCTAGCTCCGTTCAAGGCTACTTGCCAGCAACATGGTTCTTACGGTGCGAGAGCTTGTGAGCGTATTCTAGCAGTCTGTATTCGAGCTTCACAGAAAGCACGAATGCTCGACTACATAATAGCACAACAATAGAGTCCGACCTTTTGCCCATCATTTCAAGGCAGCAACTGTCCTGTGGGCTTCATGCATGACCAAATCACAACTCTACACTCATTAGCAAGCTGGCTGGATAGCACTGTATTTCCACTTGCCCAGGACGCTCGATACAACATGGGTGAGCTGCCAGTCACTAGACTGCATCACGACACGGCTCAAGACCTTTGAAGAGCACACCTACTCGGCCAGTGCAGTGCAGCCAATGCATAGTGAGCACAGTCAGCACAGTTGTAAAGCTGAAGCCAACATACGAGCGCACATTCCTACAGGCAGCCGACAATCAATTCTGGCACTAAATCCACACATGGGTTGCCCATCACTGCTGATGAGACTTGTGCCCCTCTCGTGGGGGACAGACACTGCCAAGTCAACGACTTGCCCGTGATGCAGCAGTGACAGGCAGGGGTCAAGTCGCCTGGCAATGGTGAAAGCCACTTGTGTCACTAGCACGGGCAGGTGAGCAATGCCTGTGCAGCCACCGATGCTGGCTTACTCGTACTCCACCTCGGGCGGTAGAGGAGGTCCATTCGTGACCGGGTGGTCATTAGGAGTGAACATGGATGCATAGGGAAGAAAAGCATGGCAAGCTTGCTTGTATGCCTCCACGCCATACTCCGACTCACCAAAATGACCCTGCTTCAAGGCTTCGAAGACAGCAGCACAGTTCTGAAAAATGGGCATATGCATTAAGTAATCTCAAAAGCAGTACGCATGTCATATCGCACGAGAAACAGTCGACGTAGTCCAGGTGCACTTTACATGGCTCACACAATGAGCCAAGCGGAAACAAACAGAATGCAGACACTTTTTTTTGGTGGCGTGTGCCTTACCTCTACAGTGCGACCTTCGAGGTCATCGGAAAGGTTGGTTGCAATAGTGAGGGCCGACTCGCATGCTGTATGACTTAGGAATGCCATTGACATTGCCACTGTGTTAAATAAAGGACAAACGAACATTATAATCACACCCTTGATATAATACTACTGTAGACGGTGAACAAGTCAAATGAATAAAAAATACTAGCACTTTTCAAGGAAAAGGATTAAACATTTTTCGTGGAGTGCACAAAGGACTTAATATCCGTTCGGGTGCTTTACAACTTGCTGCAAGAGAAGCAGTAGATGATAACACTTGAAATTACCATTACGAACAGTTGCCACGGCTTGAAATCAATGAAGAGGGAAGATCACAATCATGAGATGGGTGCCCTGATTAGATGGCAAAACATAATTTCGAGACAAAGCACGGGTCATTTACTGGGATAGAAACCGTGGATAGAATCCCTTCGGTGCTATAAATGTGCCAGAAACATGGACCACACACAGAAATAGTAGAACTTCACCTGCCCAAAGCAAACACATAGCAATAACTTAAATCAAGATGCCAAGCGCTGCTTACCGGCTAGTCTGTGAGGTACCGATTTTGAATGTCTTTTGAAGAACAGTAAGTTTAAAAACTCAGGACAAATGTCGTCTTTAATGTTCAAACCTTCAGCTGCACCAGTCCACGAAGCTCTCTGCTGCCAGTTTTCAGGAAGCCTTGACTGAACACTGTCTAGCTCAGGTGACCAGCACTGCTTTTCGTTGTCTATCGGGTAGCAATTATATATGGTAGTCAGCTCTTTTGTCAGGAGTGCCTTGACAGCATCAGGAACATCTGCTGCTTCTTGAACTAAAACGTCACAATCATGTATTACTTTGACAAATATCTACCCACTAAACAAATTTAAACTATAAGGAAGGCATGGCACAACAAGCCATAATAAACTCGCTTACAACCAGGACTGGCATAGCCATTTGCACTACAATAAACCAGCTAGAATGCAGCCAACGTTGCTATTCAAACGTCCGCCACTAGGCAACAATAAATAATACTCAGGCATAGAGGCATGACACATTTGCCGATGCCAAATGCCTCTACTGTCACTTGACACTCAATTATATGTGACTACATCAGTGTCCACATATAAAAGGAAAGTGATCGCAACATCTCACTGCTTACTACAGCTAAATTACACAAGACTGGTCAGCTTTAAAAAAGAAAATGATTACTTTTGGAGAAGAGTACCAGGTCAATACGAGCTATCCCGATCGGGGAGAGTGACTAAACGAAGACTATTGCATACATTATTCTATTCCATTTACGCCCCTATTTCTTAAACTTAAGCAGTGTAGCGACTTCAACCTGATGACTGTACAGTGCAACTAGCACGAATGCAATCGCAGATTTATGTGATTACAATACCTGTACTTGTAATTGCTGGCAGACAATAGATATTGCTAACAAGATCATTGCCGGAAGAGCAAAGGATTACCTCGTCTTAAGAATTTCACAATGCACAAGTGGAATCTGGGGCTGTTAGTCACTGCATGAATCCTACATCCACGCTTGATCGCCTGAAGCATGAGTAGCAGCTTGCCTAAAAGTAGGTATGCACAGTTAAGCACCAAACACAAAATAAGATCGTCTCAGATGGCAGTGCCACGCAAGTTCAGACAAGGCAACTTAAGTCAGCCTGTGCTAAAAACCGTTACCTTTCCTCGAATATATCTCAAAGGCCAGGATGTGGGTCTCTATGTTATCAGAGCACAAATCCTGCAGCGGCTTCAAGAACCTGATCGCTTGATCTAACGGGTCGGCAACCTGAAGGATACAGACAAATCATGAAACCTAGCTTTTAGCTCTAGTACAGCTGCTGATAGTCATACTGGCAGGAAACATCAGATAGACCCATTGGTGAGGAACTCTCCAAAACAGCTAAGAAAAAATATTGCTCGTGTGGAGAAAAACAAAAATATGGCTTGAAAAAACTTACATGTAGCATGGGATCAACGAATTCGCGTTGGGACACATTGCAAAATGATATTCCTATTTACTGAATAGTCACATAATACATGTTCTAAACCATTGAACGTCAGCCTACACATTGCTTAGAAGCATGAGCTTGCAAACGTCATACCCGAGCTAGCTTATCTGGCGACAGATCCTCCTCTTTGCAGTGATCGGCTTCATCAGTGTGGCTACTCTTCTTTGCAGGATTTGGTGCATTGGCAGCCGAAGCAGGTGCAGTGCCACTGGCTTTGCGCTCCTCATCCTGCTTGTGCTTGTCCTGAGCTGCTTTCTTCTGGGCTTTTCGCTGCTTGTTCCGGAGTTTTTTCAGCTCACTCGGTGTCAGGTTCTCTGGATAAACGAGCAGATATTATCACTCAACAAAATAAGTACCTGACATTGCAAGCCCCATCAGTGGACCTCGTCCAAATGCAAATATTTTGTACAATAACTATTTCGATGAACTAAATTGGAAAGACTAACTGCTGTGACCACGGTACTTCTACAAGCCCACGTCAGCTTCACTCACTTTACCGACAAAAAAAAACAGAAATCAGAAAGCCAAAGTTATCTAGGTACTCACCATCATTTACTTCCCCATCTTCCTGTTCGTCTGACAAAGGATGACTATGCAAGTGCAAATAGATCTGCAATATAGAAAGTACATTTGTGCATGTGCCTTACTGATTGGTGTGAATCAATCAAGCTCAGCCACTGACCACAATAAATGTACACTGTGGAAAACAGGCGTTGCAGCTACTACATTAAATGCATTCACAGTCATTCAGGCTGCATGAAATGCAAACAATTGAACTCTGGACCATAAATTATTGCACCTAGTACGTTTGTTAAGGTGTTCACAATTGAGCAGTTTCACTGAAAGATACCCATATTTAACAAAGAAGCACACAGAAACGGTTTCTTACCTCAATGGCTGTTTTAGCAGCCTTGAAAAAAAATCGGTGGCAGCGAAGGACATCCTCCAATCGAAGCAGGCATACGTAGGCATTTAGTGTCATTTTCCTGAGACAATATGTATGGAAATCAAACTGGTCTTCAATAATTTCCCCAAAATGCTAAAAAAAATAGAAGTATATGAATCCTTGCATAACCATACAGCACTAGCATGTAGGTTATCGCTTACAAGAGAATGGCAGGATATGACTTTTTATATGCTAATTCTGTTAGCCAACCGTTTAGTAAACAGCCTCTACAAGCCAGGAACGGAATATAAATACATTCAATGCAAAAGCACGACCCCGCAAACTATTTGACCGAGACAGATTTCTGGCAGCGCCAATAAAAAGCCACTTATAATCTCAGATCCTCGTAGCCGGCAAAAGTGGCATTGAAAAGTATCACATCAGCTCGCCTGAGCAGGTACTTCCCTCTGTGCAGCCAAAAAAAGGTAAGACAAAATCGCTTAAAGCTTCTATAGTGTACTCACTATCTTAGCTGCTTTCGGTGTCGAAAGTCAGCAGACATCATCACAAGCATTCCAGAGAAAGTGAGCATAGCTAACAGGAAGACGATCGATGAAGTGCCATAGATGCAGCAGGGAAGATGAAAAGGACGTGAGCTCAAATTGGCAGCAGGTGGGGCACCAGCTGTTGCAACTGGTGTGGATACAGCAGCAAATAATTTACACTGCCCTCTTCTTAACTCGGGCAAGAAGGAAGCAGCAGTCAGTGTATCACAATCTGTACCAGCATATAAACACCTGCAAGGGAAGCACAGCATGGTAGCAGTAGAAGCCAGCTTCACTCACGTGGTCAATTTCAAGGCATTTCTTCAATGCTTCACCATAAAGTGAGAGACGTTGATAAGCCTTAGCACACTCTGTTTGAAACCACATGCATTGCATTTCATTTAGGTTGTCCATGGCCGCGACACCCTCCTACAAAGACAAGCAGCTGCTATGGACAAGCCATACAGGAACAATGCATACAACTAATGTAATTAATCTCCGTCTGTAACTCCACAAAGCCATAAAGACCGTGGGTGTTACGCAGGAGAGTTTTGTATAGCGCACTCACAGCCTAAGCGGCTTTCGGTAACTAGGTGCACACTCGATGACTAGGCTGGATCTCACCACTCCAGCCCAACCACTTTTTTTTTATTTTTAGGAGGACACACTTGAGTTTACACTTACCCGAGTGAAATTGGAGCACATGGCCTCTGCTTCCTTGACCATGGACGCTCGAAGCATTGCCTTTGCACACTTGCAGTTGATATAGCGGTCAGCTGTATCTAATGACTGAGCTTCATCGAGCCACCTAACTGCCTCGCGCTCGTGTCCAGCATGCTACAAAAAAAGGGCAAGGAAAAAATGGCAACCGCGCTAAAGCCCGGTGAGTACTCTTACCATTAATAATCATAGCAAAACCTACGACGGCACATGCATGCAACCTTACGGCTAACATCAATCGTCTACCGATGTCGTGGGCTCAAGCCCTGCGGCATATGTGAAGCAATTAAATATACAGGACTTTCTGCTCCACGATGAAAAAAAGGCCAACTGCTGGTGGAAAAAAGGCCAACTGCTGTCATTATTACACTATTTTATAGACCTTAAAAAGAATTAAATATATTTACAAGACTAAATATGGATAAAATATCATTTCTACCACAATGGGCAGAATTAACCCTCCTCCAAGTTATTGGAGACAGAATAGGCAAGCCTCACTCTCAGACATGAGACCAATCAAGGCAGCTTGTCAGGCAATTCTACCTGCCCCCAAGACGATAAACTACAGGGCTGCTGGCATGCACTACAAATTGGAAGCTCCATGGTCAAAAGCCGGATCCTGCCATGTCCATTAGAACCGACTAAGAGGCTGGCAGCAACGATAGCGAGTCAAGTTGTCAAGGAAGAGAAGGTTGGAGCTGCCATTGATGTGCTCTGCAGTCCAGTGGGCAGGCGTCACGTCTAAAAGGGAAGGCTACCGCGAGCGAGATACTCGGAAAGCCACCTTTACCTTCAGACAGGTCTGTGCAGACAGTGTCACACACAGACAACTAATACACCTCGATATCGTAAGATTTCAACGTTGAAAAAGGCCATGCAGGACAGATTCTCACCTATGATTTTAGTCAGTGAAAATATAACAATTGATAACCTAGACTGCATGTGGATGGATGTAGGGTAAGGCCACCTTACCCTGGCCAAAACCCCAGGGCTGTACATAAAAGAACCAGGTATTTTTGCGATCAAACCCTTGAAAAAATCGAATAAAATTCAAGAAAAGCAGCGACTATACAACATTTGGATTCAGGTTTATGAATAGCATTTGACAACCCTTACACCTGGTAATTAGGGTAAAAACCAACATTTACCAAGCAAAAGCACACATACCTTATAAATTTTGCCTTTTAACAAAAATGCCTCAGGAAGTGTTGGCGTTTCTGATGCAATGAGGTCAGCATATTCTAGAGCTCTTTTGGACTGCCCAAGGTAGTCAAAATGCTGTGCTAGGAATGTACGAGTCCATAGCAGTGATGTTGGTGGCTCAGGCTCCTGACCCTGATCTACAAAGCAGCATTCACATGCAAGCAGGAGTCACACAATCTACCAACAACTGTGACTCAAGCAAAAGCAAAGGAAAACACGTGTACCTTCAAGGTGAAAGCACTGCCCTGAAGACAAGTTCCCTTCATAATCAAGCAACATTTCCTCGATGACAGTAACCTGTAAATCGAAAACCAAAACCAACAGTTAAAATTCTGATGCACACTTGAAGGAACAAAACAAGAGAGCACTAACTGGAATGTTCCCTACCTTGCACCTGTCCCGGTAGACTGACTTCAAACTGACAAACAGAGAAGGAACACCTTTCCTAAGAGAGTTCACCAGATAATCATCGGCAAGTTGTTTGAAATTGCTACCTGAGACACACAAAAGAAGATACATAAATATCAACAACTACAAGAGACCAACATGCACTAATGCCGAGAACTGTTGATGCTCAACTCAATCTCAAGTCCTGATCACAGTCAAGCTTAGTACAGTATCCTAGTGTGTACATGTAAAAATTCGTGAAAATAATTTAAAAGTCGTGACGACAGACTTGTAATTGCAGACTCACTCACAAACTCACATTCAAAATCATAATATCGGCGATTAAAAAATTAGCAATTGGTGAGAAACCGAACGCTAGAATGAAATGGTAGCTTACTTCCTCAGACTTGCATCATCGATCTCAGCATGCAAAAAGACCGGCAATTGATTCAGCTTAAACCAGCCAATCCTTCCCGGGCTCACCTAAATGGAGGGGCACGGTCTGACTTAGAAAAATCGTGAGAAAAGCATCTAGACGAAGAAACATATAGAGAAATTCAATCCGTAAATTGAATACAGTGCATTTAAGCATATAGCTGCACAAAGGCTCAACTGCAATGACTTATTAACCAGCAGATTGTTGCTAAGACCGAGTGTCCTGGTAAGGCTCATCACTTATCTGTTCCACTAAGAGATAATCACAGGATTTAAATAAGTAATCAAATGACGTGATGATCGAAAGCCTGCTCGTGGCTATTTTATAAATTTATGCATAATTTAATTTTCCAATTCAACTATGAGTGTAGCTACATAGAAAATCAGTAAATTATATCCACTAATTTTTTGACATGATAATCATACTTGTACCAGCGTATAAATATTAAAAACATGACAAGGATACAACGAAAGCATGACATCTGCAATGTGTGTTTACGAAAGGACTCACGTTTAACTATACTAACTACTATATACAATCTACTATTTACAATCACGGGCTTGCGTATTTAAGCAGGCTTAAAGTATAAAGCTGTATGTAACTCAACAGTCGTCGAGCTCACTCAATGCCCATGTTTTTCAGCAGTGTTACAAACATCCTGGTCCACAATGACAATAAAGTGGTATGGTGCTCTAATACCTGCACAGGAAAAGGAGCCCCAAACATTGCTCGTGCCACCGTCGCACTTCAGTGTTCTGTAAGCAGTTTTCTCAGCATTTATCGTGGGTAACCTCGAAAGGGTAGCCACAGAATCCCAGAGCAGGAACTAAGAGACTGCTCCAGCTCACAGGCACAGGCTTTCGTTAGTAATAGGCAAGCAGGCTGAGGAGTGCAAAATCGGAGGGGTTTTCTATAACTTCCCCTCCAGCCCTTGTGCTACGACTCATTAATGGCCTAAAGGCACTTTAAAGCCACCTGCTGTCGTTGCAAAGTGGCTAGTTTCTACCAGACGCTTCCTAGCTAATCAACCATTTCTACAAAGCAACTAATACCAGCAAGCAAGCAGTCTTTACAAATCCAAAGGACCAGGCCACTAAACAGCAATGAACATTTACAAGGACTCAAGGGCAACCATTGTCACATAAAATGTCAACCACGGTATTGAGCATGCACAAAAAAGACAATTAACAAGTACCTGTCGCAAAATCAAGGGGCAGCCGCTTTGGAGCTGTAGCCCTCGGATGTCGTGACAATGTGTCACGATAAATCTGCAGCCGGTCGTCTTCAGAGGCTGTAAAAAGAATGTGTTATATAATGACTGCTGAGAAGGCTCGGCCAGACGTCAGCAAGACTGCAGTCATACTTCACTGATTTGTTGAGCACTTGCATCAATGCTTGAGCATACCCTCTTACAGGGCTTTAAGTACAGCACACACTGTGCAGCCATCATAAAAAATGTGTCGGCTGTTGCAAGTAGCTCATTTTTCTTAAAACATCTGAGCACAGCCAGAAAAGCAGAAGTTTATTAACTATGCTAATTCATCATTACTCATAAATCCTCTCTAGCACACACACGCATGATGTGTAACACGGTAATGAAACCAGAAGCCTAGCCACGAATTCATTAAGAAAAAAAAGAACCCTTTAGGGGTTGATGTGAACCTTTGCATGACCTAGCCAACACAACAACAGGCAGCATGCCCTTCTTTGGGAATAACACTCGGCTAAACCCGACAGCCCCATTGTTGTTATGCTCCTGGATGGAACAGCATACACCATAAGTATAAGATTAGAGAACGTGAGCAACAGGGCACACGCCTTTGAAGCAACCCGAAGGGCGTATTGGGCTGCTTGCAACCTTCGAGACTTCCTACAATGGTGGTGCAGGTCAAGGTCTACCACTGCCTCAGTCAAGTCGGGCTCATCAGACCCTTACAGGCATGTCTTTCAGCGAATCGTTCACCAAGTCCCCGATTGGCACAGTAATAGTTTAAACGTAGTATACAATCTTCTTTGTCACTCACAAGATAATTATTTAAATGCCTCTGGGGTTACAAGGCATGGGCAGCAGCAGTTTTTATACCCATTAGTGAGCCGTGATGGCACACTAGGTATGGCGGTTGCTTTTCATGATCTCGGCCCCCAGGTCATGGGTTCGAATCCTGCTATGGGCAGTCCTTTATTACGGCTGCAAGCTACACCGAGCTGGTTTGGTCCAGCATTTAAGGTGCTCGCCTCGACCAAGGTCTGGCTGAGGTCGTGGGCTCGAGCCCCAAGGCATGTGTGAAGCACCTGAACAGAGATTAAGTTCTCTTGGGGTGGGGTGCTATACAAATAAATTAGATATATACACAAGAGTTGCTCTTGCTACACAAAAGAGGCTGTTGAATCAGCTAGTATTGTACCACTACCACCTCTGACTAAGGTTTTAGTGATACCAATTACTTAGTCAATGCTTACACAATAATTTCAAGACATTATGTTGCAAAGCACCCGAAACTACTGAAATCACACGAACAGAAATGCAAGCCCTACACAGCAGACAGAAGAACCCATGAGCTACTTTTGGCGCAAACAAGCATGCATAAATATTCAGTGCCTGGCAGCAGACCACCTTAAAAATTGGGACCTCACCTAACATAAAGCGCTCTTAAATATGCCATACATATTTATGCCTCGTCGACCGGCACAGCCTTCCTAGCTGGCTTTCAGTCACTTCAACCTCTATTTAGTCCTCGGGACAGCTTCTTCCGTCAATCCAGAAGCCAGCGTTTTGACAAATGTTAATGATAATAAACTAATAAGCATTAAAGTACAATTACTTAAGCATATAAACCCATAGCTAACCGTAGGTATGTTTGAATCACTTCCAAGTCAATACCTACACTTAAAGACTTAAATGACAAGAATAAATCAAAATACACAGAAACAATAACATAGTGCAAGATGTAAAATATCCCTTTCCTGTACGGCATGAACGTCTGCCCAAATAATGCCTATTCTACTCAAACCAAGCAATGGTAAAATTCTACTTTTTTTAATAACAGAATATCTCTGTAGAGTATACTCAGCCAGTTAACATCAAATACTTACCATATGATCGTCTAGCTACCCTCAGAAGCCTCCATGCGACTTTCGATCGGCCTCAGGGCTTGAAAGCCACTGCCTTAATTTAAGCTATAGTATAGTAATGGATGCAAAATCATTTTTCGATGGCATAGTCGGATTAAGTCCAGAAGGGACCAAACTTTGAGTGTGCCAGCCAATCACATAAAGATAAAAGCTTAGCAAGTCAGACAACCAAGCCTTTTCGGATCGGTCCAAGCATGCTGACACTCCTTAAGAAATTCACCTACATTTAAATGACAGCAACGTCTGCAGCCAACGACACACAGGCACAATGTCAGCTGTCGCAGAGCATGCCAGACTTGCCTCAGATGCTAGTGATTAGTAACAGCTTTCTACTTCACCGTATAAAAGACATATTTCTTCACCTGGTGCTTCATGACATGCACTAAGTGCTTTATATGGTAAGCTAATATACAGGCTCCCATGAATTCTTATGTACAGCCATAAACCTGTTCCGCATTACCTTTCAGCAGCTGTACAGATGGTGTAAAAAACAACGAATACATGCAAAATAACATGCTATATTGAATTAATCCATGAGTATATAGCAAGGGTCACTCATCAGGCGATTAGAGATGGTGCAAAACGCTGCAGCTACGCTTGTCTGTCATGAGCATCGCAGTTGTCACATCTCACCACTTCTCGCCGACCTGCAATGGCTACCAGTCAACTATCTACTTCAAGGTTTTGTCGCTCACTTTTAGGTCACTCCATTCTTTGGCTCCAGCCTATCTCTCAGATCTACTCACCCACCAGGCCAAGCATCGTACCACCCGCTTTTCGAAATCCGACAGTTTACCAATACCTCGTACAAACCTCAAATCCTTTGGAGATCGTGCTTTAGTTCGTTTGCTCCCAAAGCATGGAACTCCCTCCCGACTTGCATCAGAACATACCCTGACTTGACCACATTTAAAAGAACTTAAAAACGCACTTATTTAGGACAGCATTTAGTGGGCCCTGTTATTCGTCCTTCGTGTGCTTATGTGTGCTGACACTGTGCATGCTGCCACTAACCACACTTGCATGCTGACCCTGTGCATGTCACCCCTAACCATGTTATTAATGTTGTTTATCAAGCATGATATTACTCACCATTCAATCGTGTTTCCCTTTGCAGCAAATGTAAAGCGCCTAGAAAGAGATTGAGTTCTCTGAGGGCACTTTATCAAGTGCATTATTATTATTATTGTTATGTGCTAGTGCCAAAGAAATTAATAGGTTGCAAATGCAGGCCGAACAGCTAGATCCAAGCAAGCTAACAACTATGAAGATAAATAGTCAGCTCCCAAACAATAAGTAACACCTACCAGGCTTTACACAATCCTCTAGTGCCTTATAATAGGACCAGTTCTCTGGATTCCTCTCCAAAAGATCATTATAGATTCCAACAGCTTTATCTGTTGCATTTGTTGCACGTAGAAGTTCACCTGTCAAATAAAAACAAAAAGTCTGGCTTAGTGCACAGCAGCGGTTAAAATAGCTACACATGCTTTACAATGTGAAAAGCAACATGGTAATCCACAGGCTACTTTCCATTTCTTCCCTTGCAGACATGATCCTCACAACAGCTGATACTCTAGACGCATTATATAAACTCAGCTGCTGGTTTGCCATAGTCACCTTTGTAAGTTAACAGGTAGACAGAGAAACTTACTTAACATCGGTTTTTAAGTGACCGTTAAGGCATGGTGTTCGTGTTCCATAGCAGATCAAATAAACTAATGACTGCTAATGAAAGGGAAGAGGGAAACCACAAAATGCGAGAGAGAGAGAGAGAGAGAGAGAGAGAGACATCCGAAGCAGTTTCAGTTGTCAAAGGGAGTTGATAAGAACATTAGTGAGCCTCACGACATTCGAAAGTGCCCTGGATTCGAAATGCAGCTTTACCGCAACATTGACAGTACTACAGCAAAGCAGCCATAGTGCTGGTGGAGACTTCAAAGGAAGGCAGAAGCCGGTGGCACTTTTCTGCCACCTATGAATGAGGTTGTTGAATCGAACGATATAATCTTGAAACTATTTTTAAACTGTACTTAATAAAGCAACACAATAATATTTAAAGCACTTTTACAGCATCCCAAGAGAGCTGTATATTGTTTTAGGTACATCAATAAGCTTAAAAAGCAAAAACCGATATAAATATTAACCTGCAACTAAAAAATAATTTGCGAATGACTGGTAACTTTATCAAAGTATCCAGATAACTTGAAAGGATTACAGGTGGAATGACATGTGAGATATGGGGCATCAAAGGAACACTGATGCCCAGATGCTAACTAATGGGCATGCTTCAGTAGAGACCGAAAGCTGCTATGGGCTGGCGAACCTCACTACGACCATTTATATTGAGGGACATTTGGTTACTGTCGTATTACGAATAAGCACATGAATGATGATGGACGTGGATGGAGGACCAGGTGGGTTCTTAGTCTTGATTTAAACATACTTAACAAGGGGTTAAGAACAAACGATAAACCCCTGAAATTATGAACGGCCCGAGATTGGATGCTACCAAAATGCTCTCTCTCTCTCTCTCTCTCTCTCTCTCTCTCTCTCTCTCTCTCTCTCTCTCTCTCTCTCTCTCTCTCTCTCTCTCTCTACAGGTGGTCTCTAACCATCAAGAAGCTCGGCAACTTTCGTTACACTAGCACTGCCAACATTCAAATGCCTTTAAGATAACCAGAGCTCTACAAGCAGCAAATAGCACCTTCTAAGCAGCAAAAAGGCTTGTCTCAACTTCTGCCCATACAGGTAAAAGGAGCAGTCCGGCTTCGTACGGTGAACAGATGGCTTTGAGGTATTTGCTGTGAGCCCAGGATGTAGCGCACAGCTTACACGGACAGTTAGCCAGTGGGCTAAATGTTCGCATCAAGAACAAATACCAGCAAGACATGCGGGTCTTGGTAAAGTTCTTTGCTTGAAAATGCTTGGACGATATCTAGATAGCCAAAACAAGTGCAAATGGGGTAAAACTCTCAGGCAAGATTCAGAAAGGGCTGATTCTTAGGTTGCTGGACCTTGGCCCAGCAGTAGGATGCTTAAACTACAGGAGACAGGTTATGGGCTCCACTCCTGCTGCAGGCAATTCTAAATTGTCAGCTGCAAGCAGGATTGAAGCATCTGGCTTGTTCTGTTGCTACAAAACAAAGACTGCTGAGTCAGTTATTCTATATTGGGACTAACACAGAAGCAACACCGCACTCATTCAACGTTCTTTCTTTCGACAATGGAAGGCTATTTTGGTGGTTGCAGGAGCAGAACCATCGGCACCTTTAACCGTTCCAATCTAATGAATAACAAGCACCGATTGCAGAAAGCTGTCTTATGTAACGTGGAAAAAGTTCTTCAACGACTGTCATCATTAAATCTCGAGGCAGCTAGCACCAAAACGGCATGCTTTAGACAAAAACGAGAGCAGCAGGTGGTGAGATGCTGTGTTAGGCTTAAAGAATACATCCCGATTGCAACAACGTATTGCACCTCCTGCTTCATTAAAAAGGCATCACCACACTACCACAATCGAACCAATACTTGAGACCATGTACAGACAAACAAATACCATCGACCTGTAACAATGCTGAAATCAGACCGGCCAAAATTAAAATAAGTACCATAGGCAAGTTTCGAACTCACACGGCAACGGCAAGCGGCTTGCTGGGGAAGAAGCCATCTAGGTACAAAGCTGATTGAAGAATCGGCTTTAAGATGTGACACGCTAAGGTGCTAGTAATACTGCTCACGGCTGTAGCACAGGCATTAGCAGAAAAAAACGGCTGCAGCATGAAGAAGTGCACTAAAAAGGGCAGTCTGGGCAGTTTACCACGCAGCTCTTCCAAGCATAGCCGGTCAACGATTTGCTTCTCATGCTTGTTCAAATGGTCCAGGGCTTCTTTAAAATTTCCAGCTTCCTTGAGTATAGTGGCTTGGTATAGAACTAGTTCGCAGTATTCATAGTCTAGCTTGGCAACCTGCAACCCAAAAATGTGTCTTTTACAAGCTGCTGAACAGCAAGGCATCACCCGAGGGGCAATTGAAGGTATAAGCTAAGTTATGGCACACAATATCATATGCTATTCTTTTTTCTTAAGTCTTCACACCGACCGCAGAAGTTGGACCTCAACACCATGCAGCCAGGTTCCTTAGCATGAACTGAATGTATGACCTCAGCTAGGTAGGTCTACGCTGGGGAACGTTTGGAGTCGAGACATCCGAGCTACAATAAGATTATGACATCACTTTTGACTGGTAAGGGCTGGAGACTGGTGGCTGACGAGAGATGTATTCAGGTCTTACGTTGGCAGCTTCGAGTTAGCCGAGAGGCCTACTTCTTTGCAGTAGATCGATGATTTGAGGAGACAGCCGACCCCTCACGAACAGAGCCAAGAAGCTACACGAATATTTCCCTTCATAGACACGTTCCGTGGGAAGACCACTACACGGGACTTAATTAGTTAAGAATACGAGAATTATTTAATGATAAATATAGCTGCCTATATATAGAAGGATGGCAGCTAAAAAAAATGAGACTGATCTAGAAGTGCATAGACGTGGCAGAAGATACAGATCTCAAGACAGCCGATGCCCCATTTCCATCCCCCCTACTGAAACAGGAACTTTACGACCTCTACACTTCTCTCTTGTTGCCACCAAGCTAGAGAAAATGTACCAGCCCGAGCCACACAACGAGGTTAGTCTCGACAGCCAACAGTTACACGCGTGGTTTGTTCGACGCTAGTTTGCACTCGAGACGAGTTTACGGGTGTCTTGAACGGGTGTCTTGAACGTTAGACAGTGTAGACAAAGCATTAGTGAACAAAACGGATACTTGAGATAGTGAGAGAAAAGTGTGAGCATGTGTATGTGTGCACGCACATACCAACACCACTTGACCAAACGAAGGAGAGATCGATAGTCACAAACCGTTTAACTACATTGAGGTTTGACATTTGTCTGCTGCTAAGCAGCTGCTAACAAATGAACTGCATATAAGGGTGGCCGTGACAAGAAAAAATAAAGCTGTCAACATACAACCAACACGGCCAAAAGCAGCCAGCTTGCCTCTTGGATACTCATGAGATAACCCACCTGCTGAGTTTTCCTGAATTCCTCAAGCACATCGAAAGCTAGCTGGTTTTCTTTCAGTAAGTGGAAAGCCATAGCATACCCTATCCAAGAAGCCCTTTGTCCAGGTCTTAGCTCCAATAGGCGATACCTGGTTTCCTGCATAGAGAAGATAGCTATCGAGGATGACAACTATGCAACTACTGAAGTTAACAATTCATTAAAATCACACAGCACCATTGACTGATGTAATTAGTCACGGCAACAGCTTGCGAAAGTTTGCTTGTACAAGTGTGTCTACGTCAGTTCAAAAGCATTTTCGAGCTCGGAGCAACATGTAAAAAATGGAGCGAGGTCGAGTTTGAAATCGTATTTTTTCTAACAGCGGGCAGCCACACCCAACGCCGGCCAGCCACACCGTCGAAAGGTAGCTGTAGCAAAACTCGGCATTTAGGCTTGCCTGTAAAGAACGTTGCAATTACCACATTGCACTATTTCTCACCGGCCAAAGTGGCTCCCCATCATGCAGCATATCAATTTTGTATCAGGCTTTTGTTACACACTTACAGGGTCCTTCTTTTTCTCCAGCCTACCTATCAGAACTACCCCCAAATCAGGCCAGGCATCGTACCACCTGCTCTTTTGTCTCAAATCGGTTAGCTACGAATTGAACCAACCTCAAATTTTCTGGAATCGGTGCCATCAGTTTACATCCTCCCAAAGCTTGGAACTCACTCCAGTCTGACGCCAGAATATTCCCGGTCATGATGATATTGAAAATAATTCATGTTTCCGACAGCATTTCTTTTGTAAGCACGAATTGTCATTTGTGTACTTATGTATGCTGACATTATTATCACTAAATGTTATAACTTATCTATTGACATGCTTTCTTTGCAGCATATGCAAAGTGCTAAGAAACAGATTGCGCTCTCTTATATCGTATTATTTTAATAATTATGCAGATTTTGAACAGGGGTTACCACACAACTGAAGAGTCATTGATGGCAGCACGTTTTAGACCACATTATTATATTGCACTAGTATTACTAATATTATTACTATTGCTACTAGCACTCACTATTATTACTCTGCACTATTGCAATGACCCATCAAACCATTAAACAAAATATGTGCTTGACACACAGTGGTCATTTAGTGATAAAACCCGAACCTGCAGTTCTTGGTGTAAAGCTCAGAAAAGACCAGACTCAGAAAAGCTCACCCAGGTCTATGCTGCATTACTTAGAGCACTGAAGTAGGGATTACGCCAAGCTGGTTTGGTCCAGCAGTTGAGGTGCTTACCCCGACCAAGGTCTTGCTGAGGTTGAATCCCCCTGGCATATGTGAATGAAGTGCCTGAATAAAGATTAAGTTATCTTGGGGAGCTACACAAATGAATTTTAAATACATTACTTTAAGGTTGGCTAAGAGTCTTACAAAACGCATGACTGAAGTGCAACACGAGTTATTGCTGCTTCTCATAGCTTGCACACAAGATATCAAACGGGCTTTGTGAAGGCACTGTGAAACGTACCTTTCGGCTACCTTTTCCTACCTAGCATTCTAAATGCACACTAGAGAAACAGTTATCGTAGATTGCCAGATGACGGCAAACGTATTGCTACCATCAAATTCGAATAAAAAACAATAGAAGACCCAAGACGTTAACAACTTGGTCAACAGTGGCTGGCAAGAAAGGCCAGACCATAACATTTACATACAAGTAAAGGTTATGGGTCTAAGGCAAATGCTTGATCTTGAAGTGATATATTGCAGTAGAATCGATTCTGCTAAACCAAAAGACGAAACTACAAGACGCTTGATCACCACTTTGAACCCTACAGCCTGAGCCTTATGCTCAAGCCAAGCATGACCGTAACATGGTCTGCTTAGTAAGAGCTTTCTACACAATAGAACAGAATTAGAGATCAAACGAAAGCCTAAATTTAATATCTTTTAAGTTTGCCTATGACGGTAACACATCTCTTGCAGTTATTTGTAGGCTGCATGGTAGGCGAAACCAAGTCATACATCCAAGTACTTATTCTAGCTGCAAATGTGCCACAGCCGTATAGTGTGCTCTAATCATGCTGAGCCTACAAAAAATTCCCGACAGCTGTACGTCTGTAACACAAGGGTAGCAATACGTGTCTGTGACCTTAAGCAAAGAATTTGCCAAATGGTGTCGGCACAACCCTGTCGGCTACATTTCGTGCTTGAAGGCATAGCTCTAAGGCAAAACTTGTCATTACAAGGTACATCTTAGAAACTTATTAAGCACATTAAGTGATGTGCCCTGATGGGCTAAGAAAATAATCTACAGAAACGTTGTCAGCTTTCAGTGAGTGCTGAGCAACCATGTCATGCAGCAACATTACGGCTTACCTTATACCCGTCATAGTCCCTCATCTGTATTTGCAGAAGAGACAGGTCACGCAAAATCTGTAGATTATCCTAGGTACAAAATCAGGAACATGGTTAGCACTCTAGCCACAATTAAAACTAAGGAAGTCTACAGGAACATGCCCTGGTGCACAACTCAAACCTAACACATTGCGAGATAACACTGTAAGCATGCCGAGATTGGTCAATGGACGAAAAGCACATTGACTCGGTTGCAACATCTTTAGTGTATTTGATACAGCTGGTGCAAAACTCTGCAGCTACGCTTGTCTGTCGTGAGCATTGCAGCTGCCAAATCATACCACTTCTCGCCGATCAGCACTGGCTCCCAGTCAAGCAACACATCAACTTCCAGGTTTTGTCTCTCACTTTAGGTCGTTTCATTCTTTGGCTCCAGCCTACCAATCAGTTTTACTCCCACACCAGGCTAAGCATTGTAGCACATGCTTTTCGGAATAAAATTGTTTACCTATACCTCATACAACCTCAAATCCTTTGAAGACCATGCCTGAGTTCGTATGCTCCAGAAGAATGGAACTCACTCCCGACTTGAGTCACGGCATCTCCTGACATGACCACTTTAAAAAAGAAACTAAAAACGCACCTATTTATCGCAGCATTTAGTGACTCCCCGTGATCCTTCCTTTACATGCTTATGCGTGCTGATGCTGTGTATGCTGCCACTAACCATACTTGCATGCGGACCCTGCGAACTGCATCTCTAACCATGTTATTCTTGTTGTTTATTGAGCATGCTAGCCCTAACCATTCGATCATGCTTCCTTTGCAGCAAATGTAAAATGCCTACAAAGAGATTTGAGTTCTCTGAGGGCACTATATCAAATGCATGATTATTATCGTTATTATTATTACAGCATCAAGACAGAAACCAGGTGAAGTAAAGTGACTAGCCAGAAAACATGAAGAAAAAAGACCATATAAAAACACCAAACCTGCAAATAATCTTGATAATCAATCAAGCTCATACCCATATACTCCAATGCATATGAGCATCACTGAGCACCGGTGAGCATCACTGAGCACGGATAAGCACCACTACAACAGGTAAACACTGCTAATACAACACAGGTGACAGCTGCTAACACAGGTGACTGCTGTTAACACAGTGTATCGCAATGGTGAGCCGTGATGGCACACTAGGTAAGGCGGTTGCTTTCACGACCTCGGTCTCGAGGTTGTGGGTTCGATTCCTGCAGTGGGCGATTCTTTATCGCCACTGCAAGCGGTGGTGATAGCCGTAAAGGCTCTGTCGCTATACAAAAGAGGCTGTTTAATCAGCTAGGATTTATTTATTATTTAATGAAATGGAGACTACTCCACCGACAAAATGGGTTAGGCCAAAGTCAGGCTTTAGCCCACCTATATTCTGGATACATCCGTGTGCTGAGCTACTTGAGATCACATAAATACAGTAAATCTCAAAAGACAAGCACTAGCCTCTACTCCAAGAATGCATTATATCCCGATGCCAATGTAAGACCCTCACATGCATACAAAGGAACCACATACATACATGCAGCACAGAGAGGCAACTGAGCACATGCACACTTGCATGTGCTACTTAACACATACGAACACATACACAAAATGCACGAGGGTGGGGAATGAAAAGACTGCACACAACTCAAGGTAATGGCACAGGAAAAAACTCACTTTGTCCCACCGCAGAGCATTCCGGTACGCCTTGATGGCTTCATCGTATTTCCTATCAGACCGCTGGATCAAGCCGAATACATGCCAACACACATGGCTTTGCAAGTCGTTCCTTAGTCCGCGCCTGGCATGGTCGTAGGCTTCCTCCTTTTTGCCCATGCAGTTCAGGGTAAGCCCCTTCATAGCCAGAGTTTCTAAAAGGTTCAATCGTTTATCGAGTTATGTGGAATGACGTTGACTAAAGTTGGCAGATCACTTTTGCAAGCAAAATACTCACCTCCATGCTCTGCAAACTTGGGATTTGAGAGAATTTGACGTGCATACTTCAGCACATTTTTGTATTGCTTTTGCTCGTAACATTTCTAGAAAGAGTCATATATATCAGTGATAGTGTCACACCATCAGCTATGGGAATTACACGTACAATCTAGATTTGGTTTGCACATTCCTGCATCAAGGAATCAAAACTTCTGCTACTGAAGGATTGAGCATACTTCGAGTTAAAGTATAACGACGAAAACAATAAGTGACAGCGATGTGCCACAGAACTATGGGTGACAGAGAAACAAGCCAATGTGACTGCATGTACAACGACAATGGTACGGAAATCAAAATAACATAAAGACTTTGCGGTTTCTATGACGACCACAACGAATCGCCGGTTTGCTTAACGCGTCAGCACGTCGATGGATGCTCGTTGTGCGATAGATACTATTACTAGTCTCATTCTGACTAGGGTGTCCAGCAATGGCACCACTGTGCGATAACAGGGTTTAGCTAAAATACAAACAATCACTGCTTTTTTAATATCACAACTGCAAAACACGGCTCACCTTCATCTATCACCTCTCAACACCGACGGCAAATGTTTGTGTGGCATTAACATAGCAGCACGATTGCTAAGATACCACTAAACCCTTGAGATGCGATTACCGAAACTGGCATCAATAAAACGGCCTTGCAACATATTGGCCTTGCAACATAGTGGCCTTGCAACATAGTGGCCTTGCAACATAGTGGCCTTGCAACATAGTGGCCTTGCAATCATGAAGGCAACTATGGAGGCCGCACAGGCTGAGCGGCCCACGGCTCGAAAACCTAACCACAAGTTTCGACACCCCTCCCCTCCCCCTCACTGCAGGTCATTCTGGTAAGGGCTCCGAATAAGATCGTGCAGCTATCTACGCTTCCTGAGTTCCTCACACAGAAAACTATAAAGTGCGCTGCAAGTCGAAAGCTATTGAGACTGCTGGCAAATATGGTCGTATTATATATGTCATGACATGCATAAATGCTAATAAAACCACATAGTACTACATCGATCCACAGCGTCCATAAGTACTACATATACCGAAGGATCCTAGAAGATCGCGCATGAAATGCTTTAGGATGCGGGCAGCGCTAAAGTGACACGGCAAAGCAATCACCAGTTCAGTTCGCAGCTGCTAGCAGGGGGGTGGATAGCGGAATCCGACTGCAGAATACCCCTCCCCTTAACCAGTTTCTCAACTATTCCCCCGGCAAGCCGCACAGACGCTAGTCACTACTGGAATCCGGCAGAACAGCATGAACACGTACCAGTATTTTCTTGAAAAGTGCATTCTCTTTTGGTGGTAGAGGGTCCTTCGTAGGCATTCAAGAAATGGCCTACTATCAAGAAAACGAAAGAAACTATTTCTATGGGTTCATCTGGCCTCGTGAGTGAGGAAATATGGCGGTACAAGTAGCGACCAGAGGCTTCGAACCGGCACGTCGTTAGGTACTTATTACACCCTTTACATAGAGTTACCGCATAACTGATACTTTAAAAAATATTTATTGGTCCGATAGGAATTGTCGTGAGAAACCTCAATCAACCACTTCTGTCACGTGACAACTGGTACTCATGCCTTCCGACAGTGCGGCGCTGATTCTCACTGGGTTGTCAACAAAGACGCGCTGAGGCGCTGTCAGTCTGGCCCTGGCCGGGCGCACTTCGAACTGAAACAGTGGGCTATAATTGGACGATGGCTGAAAACCTAGGTCAGTCAGGAGCCTCATTTAGCCTTTCCGTTGGGGGTGAAATTGAAGTGGGGGGTGGTCAGAATTTCACTACTACAGCTGGCTCGGCCGCTGCCGACTCTGCTACTGCGGTCCCCACCCGAACGGCGGCGTTCTCACCCAATGCCTTGGCGAGTGCATCCGATTGCCCGGGACCTGTACAGGACATCCAGGATAAAGAGCCGAGGAAATTGAAGACTGTCGAGAAAAGAATCTTTAAAGTTATCGTCATCGGGGACTCGAATGTGGGCAAAACTTGCTTAACGTTTCGTTTTTGTGAGGGCAAGTTCCCCAAGAAAGTGGAAGCCACGATTGGCGTCGACTTTCGAGAGAAAGGTGTGGTAATCGGCGATGAAGAAATAAAGGTAATTGATTTTCTATTACGGTGCTATGACTAGTGCCCTTGATAAAGCACGTTACGAACTAAATGCTGTTCGGCTTCTGCGCGTAGTTGATGCTGTCGCTGAGTAGTTCTGCCCAATTCCTTTTAGATGGAGCAGCCCTGTTTTTACATGCGCGAGAGCGACAACTTGATGTCTTGCTCATTGTTCTCTAATTAGGGTCAGGGCTCTCTTTGTCCTGTAGCCGCTCTCGACTCGAGCTCCGTGGAGCCTGGCAGTTACTTGAGTGATGTTAGCAGTTTTCAACAACCGAAAGTTTGGTGTGTCCTAGCTTTTAGTCCCAGTAGGCCATCCTGAGAGTTGAAAAAAATTGTGGTTCTCTTGTACTGTGATCCTGGTAGGCTTTTCTTGCACCACACTGTACCAGTCATGACTCACGTTATCTCGTGGAATCAAGAAAGCACCGAGCTTTTGACATAGATGTTTTTTATTATCACATTTTCAAGGGTGCTGCTTGGTTCCTTGCCGCACATGTACTTTTTGTTTGTGTAGCTGCTGAAACCTTAACTCCCTGTTGGTTCAAAATCCACCCAATGAACAGGTACAATAACTTATCAAACTTTTAATGTGCGACTGGCAGTTTTTGTGCTGATGACATATTGCTGTAAAATATTATAGACCATGTGCTTCATGGGTTGCTTTAGAGATCTTTCTGTTGTGTTTTCTCTTATAAAACCTTCTGCTCGATGCAGTCTAAACTGCATGAAGGCTTAACACCGGTCTTAACAAAAGTCTATTTCTTGTTTGCTTTTAATATAATTTAAAGTGATCATTTCTGGGATCGAAGGTCAGTCTAAGCAATCTTTGGAAAACATACTCTAAAAGCTGTCTTATAAGTACTTGCATTGTATTTGAAGGTAAGGACACAGCATCCCCCTAGCATTTTCCAAACGAGGGGTATCGGCAATTTGGGTACGCAGTCTCTGCCTGCTGCATTTATACTTTGGATGATTAGTACGTTTAATTTTTTCTCATAGTCGTGATGTTCTGTGATGGTGTTGGGTGCCAACTTTATTTCCTGACCTTGCTAGTTTGGTATATGTTCTTGCAAGTTTGGCTAAAAAAAATTGATCACATAAATGCAGCTTAATCCCATCTTGAACATGATCATGATCAAGGTATGACTTGGGAAAATCATAGCCAAGTTCCAGGTTGCTCTGTGGCTTTTTAGTCAAGCATTGGCTCCTTGACACGCTGCTGTGATTAAACAACAAAGAAAAAAGTGTGTTTAATGTCACGGTTTGTTTTGGTCTGTTCACTGTTACCTTTCGCCTGACTTGACAATCGAATTGCCTGCTGGTACCTGCCAGTACCCGGCTGGCTTGCTTGTAACTCACAACTGGCTGTCGGGTGAGCTGCTTTTGTTGTGCGAGCTGTCTTAGCCAGGGTACTATTTAGCCCTGGGGTAAGGTGCTCATTCTTCATGACCAAGGTCGTAGGTTTGAGTCCTGCAGTTCGCAATTCTTTATTGCCTACTGCAAGTGGTGGTGATTGCCAATAAGGCTCTTCTGCTGCTATGTAAATAAGGCTGTTGAATCAGATTACCTTTAAATTGTAACTCGAGCTGCTCATTCAGGGTTAATTCCTGCTATTCTCCTCGGGGAGCTCACTACCTTGGATGCAGCATGGGCTTTTCCTAAAAGAGGCTGCATTTAGCCTGCTGGGCAGAAGGCAACTAGCTTGTTGGTCCTGAATAATCCATCCTGTTAACTAACCTGGATATCTGGCAGTGTGTATTATGGTTCTGCTGCCTGCTAAATTTGGCATGTATTTTAATGTGCACCGATGTGGGTTTTTAAAGTCTGTCTGCATGCTCACATGCACCTGCATTTGTGACTATCCAAGCACATCCTCGTGTATAGTGTGCCTCCATGTATATCAATCATGTATATGCAAGCGTACATCACGAGCCAGCGGGAGGAACTGCCTCGCCTCACCTGTTTGCCATAGATTCCGGCTTTTGTCTGGTGATGCGTTGGCATATCATCTGCTGACACAGTTTGTGCGCTGTTGTCAGCTTCAGCTATGGGACACGGCTGGACAGGAGCGCTTCCGGAAGAGCATGGTACCTCACTACTATCGGAACGTGCATGCTGTGGTGTTTGTCTATGACATGACGAAGCGCTCGACCTTCCTCAACCTCGGGCAGTGGGTTGCCGAGTGTGACAGGTTCGACCTTTCTTCGGCGGTTCCTCGCATCCTAATCGGTATGGGCACGGAACCAAGTTGCTGGATTGCTATATGTTCATTCGATGGCTCCAGCCTATCTGTCAGATATACTACCCCATCAGGCCAAGCATCGTACCACCCGCTTTTCGGAATCCAACAGTCTAGAAATACCTCATACAAACTTTAAATCCTTTGGAGACCGTGCATTTAGTTCATATGCTCCCAAAGCCTGGAACTCACTCCCGACTTGCGTCAGAACATCTCTGGACTTGACCACATTTAAAAAGAACTTAAAAACACACCTATTTAGGATAGCATTTAGTGGGTCCCTATGATTCGTCCTTGATGTGCTCATGCGTGCTGACACTGTGTATGCTGCCACTAAGCACATTTGCATGCTGACCCTGTGCATGTCACCCCTAACCAAATTATTCATTTCGTTTGTTTTTCAAGCATGATTTTACTTACCATTCAATTTCATTTCACTTTACAGCAAATGTAAAGCGCCTAGAGAGAGATTACGTTCTCTGAGGGCGCTTTATCAAGTGAATTATTATTATTATTATGTTGTTGTTTTTTCTGCTATGCCAGAGGACATGGAGTGCTAGCACAAAGGCTTAGCACATCCGAGTGATCAATATATTACCTTAAATAATTCAGCGTTTTATGGACTGCTCACCAACAAAAATTCACCAAAGCATGGGATTCACGTGAGTTAGCAATATTAATGACAAATCCTGCGTCCAAAGCATAGGATTCACATGAGTTAGCAATATTAATGACAAATCCTGTGTGTTACCATCTTAGATTTCTTTCCGTGTCCAAAAAAATGCAAAATGATCCTGTTTTGCAATATTTTACGTTATGCCTGTATTCTAATGTAGTTGTTATTTGTTGAAGAATAACATTGTGTAGAACCACCAAAGCACTGCATAAGATTTACTGGATGAACCGAGTATCCCCCTCTCTCAAAATGCATTTCAACAATCGTATGTGGGGGGTTCAGTAGTCATGAGTGGGTTTTAAGCTTGCTTTTTTAAGCATGTACAACCATATACCTAATCGTTCGAAATGATGCACGAAATTGATAATTGCTCTCGAAGGAAAAACCAACCAACAGTGTTTGCTGATTAGCAAGATATTAAAGTGTTTTTTTAATTACTTCCTAGTTCTTAACTTTCTCATTTTGCCACATGGATTACTATTTGAATTACCTTCTCCTGACCTCGCTGGAAACTGTTTATTGCAATCAGATCACCTTGGTTTTTTCATCAGGTGTTTATCGAGACTTCTAAAACATTTTTATGCGGTTTCACTGCTCTCATTTTAATCGGAAAGCATAGTTAGCTAATTTCTAGCTCTAACTGCACTATCGATTTTTTGGATATATTTTCGAACCTGGTTTGACCTATGACTGCATTAAACCGGTTGTCTTTAGCCTTGAACTTACCAAAATAAGCACCAGACAGTCGTTTAGAAGCATTTTCAAAGAAGGGAGCAATTATAGCAATCCTTCGAAAACCGCAGCTGTTTCCGAACCTACAAGCAACCATCAAAAAAAAACGTTTATCTTGCATGTTCATGCCTAGTGGGCTAACCTAAGGGAGATCATTCACTCTGCAGAATTGATTTCTTCCTCATGTTAGTCCTACCTTGTAGTATTTTTTGGCCTTGGTTTTCGTAAAACTGTAATGCTTGAGATTTGTGTTGAATCCCGGGACGTGCAAATTTTTTTTGCCAGCACTGTATGTCAGCACAGTGTGAACCTGCTGTAGTGGTCAATTATACAATCATATATGTGCCTGCAGTTGTACTATAGCTTTGCTGTAACATGACCTCAGGTCAGACTAGAGTACTTGCTAGGCTGTATGTGGCCTAAACGTAAAAGTTTGCCGACCTGTCTAAAAATGTTTGGACAATTCTAGCCAGAGCACTCGAATGTAGCCAAGCTAGTCTTTCTCGCGACCTGATGCAGGAGATCGTTGCAACTGTGACATGCTGCAGTAGCATCACCGAAATACTCAATGCAGCATTATATGTGTTAATAAAGCCTCACAATGTTGTAAGCTTGGATGTCCTCGGCTGGATATAAACTCTGATTGATATTGCCATTGGCTGTCAATTAGTCAACCATGCAACAGCTCAGTGGTTGAATGTCTATGTGCCATATATTGTATCATTGAGTGTTATCCCTTCATCTAGCTGGCTTGCTGTGATGTACATATTTTTCAGGAAACAAGTGCGATATGCCTGACCAGATTCAGGTACCTACACACGAAGCTCAACGCTTTGCAGATACTCACCACATGCCGCTCTTCGAAACCTCAGCCAGAGCTGACGACAAGAACGACCATGTCGAGGCAATTTTTATGACCTTGGCACACAAGCTGAAGACCTCTCAGCCACTGATGTCTCAGCTGGCTCACGGGAGCTTCAGCCAGTCGGCAAGTCGTTCGTCGGCATACGGTAGCAGCACCATTCGTGTCCAACATTACGATACCATCGGCCAAGACTCGGGTGATGGGTGCAGATGCTGAACCACCCAACTCGACTAGTAGAGCATTGCATTTCCCCAAAGGGTGAGGCATTTGCCCGTGCGTCATTCTAATTTTGGCTATCCTCAATGTGTATCTGTCAATGTGTGTGTACACGTACACACGTATGCCTGTGTGCCTCTTCTCAAAAGTCGTGTTCCACTGCTAGATTTGAATGAATTTGTCAAATGGAGCCAGAGATCCAAGCGAAGCCACAGGATCCATGACCACTTCAGCCACTGTCTCGAGTAGTTGGTGCATTGCCCGTTTTAAAACGGAAAAATGCCACGTGGTTGCTATGGGGTTACGATATTTAAACCGGAAGTTTTAAGGGTCTATTAAGTTCTCACTTTGGTAGATGCCTTTCTCAGTACGAGCTATCGTTCACAATTTTTTTCACTTTCAATTTGTTTCACAATTTTGGTTCACAATCGTTGGGGGCGTGAGGGACGGTTTTCCTGACCTTCGGAAAATAGCCAGCTTCTTCTGACTCATTTTCGTGCTAAGTTCAACCTGGGATGTAACAGTAAAGGTAAAGGACAGCAGAAAAAAGCCTCATTAACATAGCATCGGAGACCCTTAGCAGCTATGTCCCCCGCAGTGGATCGACATCACCACAAAAGGATTACTGCAGGCCTGACAATCGCTCAGCCTTGTAGCAGGGAGCTACAATCTGACTAAACTTAAAGCTAGCTAACCATGGTCAGGTCGCCCAAGTAACTTGCTAGTGTAACCTGAATATCGTGTACTGGTGAGCAACACTCTTGTTCAAATCTATTTAATTCCTGCCAATCACTTCTGCATACCAAGCATGTCAACACCTTTATAAAAGCCTATTTTATAGCCTCCATTGGTAGTAGCAAATGATTAACAGGATTTTGGCTGCATTAGCCTACTTTCGTAGTATGTTTTGACGTTCTCATGGTTCTTTCTTCCT
This sequence comes from Cristatella mucedo, assembly GCA_009760855.2. Classification (NCBI taxonomy): domain Eukaryota; kingdom Metazoa; phylum Bryozoa; class Phylactolaemata; family Cristatellidae; genus Cristatella; species Cristatella mucedo. The sequence continues at coordinate 8,077,293 of WPIO01000012.1, forward strand.
TTTGCTCCTGAGTCTTAGCCCAAGTGTAAGGCTCTTGCTCTTCACCACCCAGGTCATGGGTTCGAGTCCTTCGGTGGGTCATCCTTTATTGCCCACTGCAAGCGATGGTAATAGTCGTTGAGGCTCTTCTGCCACTGTACAAATGAGCCTGTTGAATCTGCTAACCTTTTACTTTCGTTTCAGGCTCATCACAGTATGTTTTGTGCCAAAGTCGTGTTTCGAATACCCTCATTTGTCCTCAGTTGGTCGTATGGCAGCCGGATCAGTGGACAAATGGATTTTGTATGCTAGCTGTGAAAAGTAAATGGCATTGGCGTTGTTCGTCGCGTTTTGAAACTTTCAATCGCAGTCTACCGTGTCGATGATGAACTCCTCAAGACGATGAGGGCTGCGGGCATGCAAAATACCATGTGCTTTGTTGTGACTGCCCTATTGCTTTCTTCAACACACACATCCGTTGATCATTCGTTGCTCAACCACATGCATCGGAAATGCATGTTGCTGCTTAAGTGTTGCCAAATGCCACTTGCTTAGAGCATACGATCGGCATGTGATTGTCATGTGCAGACGCATACAAGCTTTGAGCGATTTATTACTTCCGGCTTGCGGTCTGTTATTCTGGCGGCTAGTCCACGACTAAGTCATGTGCGGTATATAATTTTATTATTTTTAATAAAAAATGTTAATTACACTTGATCTTTCGAGTCGTGTTTACTTATGTACGTGAGCAGCTTGTCCAATATTTTTCATTCGGAAATCTATTTCCTTCTTGTGGAGCACTACAAGTGTTTTGGTGACTACATTAATTCTGTCGAGAATTCAAGAAAAGATTGCCTTGTACTGCTAATCCATATCGTGGTCCTGGCTTGACATAAAAATTTATAAATTCTGCTTGGCATGTACATAAGTGTATATTGTTGGTCATCAACCGAGTGCCAAAAGACCCCTTTAGGGCTTTTAGTGACATATAGGCATATATGATATATGACAATCCGAACTCGCTAGTGTCAGAGATGCTTAGATCTTGTTGCTTAATGTTTGCAGACTATGATACATATCAGAATAATTATTGGCAGATTCCGACTCCTTTCCTTGCGATGCCTGCTGTGGCACTTGGGGTCTTGTAATGTTCCATATCAAACGTCGGAGAACAGGGGTAACTTTACGCAAATCGGTTAAAAGATGGAAGTTTTTTAACTATGTCAAATTCAACTTTTATTTGGCATTATTCTCAAGTTTTCCAAACTCGTTCATATATTGTTTCCTCAGTTTTGTTAGATCAACAATGAATTTATTCTTTTACAAAAAAATCCACTGAATAGTTTTCGCCTAGTCTTGTTTTGATGAGTGTGGTGGCACACTTGGTTAGGTGGTTGCTAATCACGACCGAGGTCACGGGTTTGTATCCTTTGGTTGGTGGGGTGGGCCATCCTTTATTGCTGCTGCAAGCTGTGGTGATAGCCGTAAAGGCTCTCCTGTCATTATACAAAAGAAGCTGTTAAATCAGTATTTAGAAACCTCACTTATAATCTCGGCTCTTGAGTTGAAAGCTTGTGGTATATAATGCTCCTTCAAATTAATAAAGTAAGCCTGGATTGGTTAGTCTTTTGCAATGGGGTTCATGGCAAAACAACTCACTATGCTTGGTTAACAGCAGCTCCACGGTAGAATGTCAGATCAAGTGCATAAACCAAAACAAAGTTTTTTAGGTTGCCTTTTAAAAAATAGTCATGTCAGAAATTTTAGTGACTTTCGCTTTGGTCAAACAGCAGAATGAAATAACAATTTATCTGCAGTGTAGTACATCGCTAGGAATTGCTCATGAACTCAGACAGAACTCATTAGAGCTTGGACAGAAAACTGACATGAATGGTAGTCTTATTTTGTTAACGCTATCAAGAGGGCGTGAACTAAGTCACTATTTTTTACGATGATGTTGAAAGCATATGATGATTTATGTATATTCAGACCTTTCATGAATAGCTTTCATGTGGAAATATTCGCAATCGAGTGCGGACTTCCAGATCAGAACTAGCAATGTCTATCACTAACACTCCCTCGCTGAAAGGTTTATAACGTCCACTCTCCTATTCGCATCCAGCTCACGTTTTCAGGCAAGCGAGCTCATTGAACTAGAAAATGCAAAGAAAACTTGCATGGTTTCAACCAGAGGAAATGTACTTTTGGATCAAAGCTTCTCTATTGGAGCTAGTAAGGAACGCAATATAACGGCAAAATTTTCACATGTATTTTGGAGATGTTAAAGTTTTTGGACTTCGTGATGTCACGAGTCAGTGAACAAACATCTGATTGAACTAGAAAAGAGGCAGCTCTCCGTAAGCTTTATTTACTTTCCAGAGCTTGGTTCCTGTACTTCAGTTGGGTAGTGAATATTAATTCTCAAATTGTTGATTTGCCTGGATGATAAGCAGATGCACTTCTTTTTCTTCTACAGTGAAGCATGTGTAGAATTTAAAAATGAGGCAGCTCTTGTCATATTTAATGTGCCAATACTGCGGCGGCTTTTAAAATAGCATAGGAAGGGTAAAAACCGATGCTGCTTGAAGCAATCTGCCGTGGGGAACAAGGACTTGGTGAAAAAGTTGTCCGACCTTTGATCTACATGACACAGGCGTCCACGTGGGCGCAATTTTGTGTTCACTACTGTTATCACCCGAATCCAGCGAAATGCTTTCAATGTTTACAAATTAATGGGCAAGATCGCTTTATATTTTGCATACTGCTTTCATTTTTTGAAGAGCATGTCCAGTGACTCAAAGCAAAAACCGCTGAACAAGGTCGATGTGTATCACAATCTCGTCTTTCATTTTAGAAGATTATTGTTCTGCACTGTTCTGCTATCCGAATGGGCTGAGCCAAATTACACTGTTTCGGCTAGTCATGCTTTAGCAAGACAATAATCAAGGGCTAGTTACGTGTTTTGTATCGTGATAGAAGAAGCATGCAAAAGCAAACAAGTATCAGGCTCAGGCCAGCATATTAAATAAGAATACACGGGGCCACCGATCTTATGACCTCTGGCAAGTAACCGAATCGTGCAGGTAGGAAAGAAAGGTACACGGGAACAAAATAGACATGTTCATTGGGGCGAAGGGAAAGCTGACCGGAAAAAAAATGAGTCTACAGCTAAGACGCCATGACAATGCAGGTAGCGAACGAAACTAGGAGTAGGTTCCAGACTTCCGGTTCTTAGAAATTGAAGGCTCGATCACACTACAAAACACAGGCTCGGCTTTAGGGGACTACCCACATGTCCAAGCCAAATCACGATTACTGCCTGAATGTATATGCATATTTCGATTGCAGTTTGATTGCAGGCGGTGGTCGACGGTAAGAACCGGTATAACTCCAGATCACTGATCCAAACCTTTAGCCTTTGCTAAGGTTGCAACAGATCTGTTAGATCGAAGATGCCAAATTTCATAAAACGGGAGCATCTAATGTAGTGTGCAGGACAGCATAACAATTAAGCTAAAAAACACGACAGCACGTTTGAAGCAAGCTGGGTGTCAGAATCAGCAACAGATCGGCAGCTGAGGTCCCCTGGCCCTATAGCACGTACCGACTTAAGTTCAGCTCTACATAAAGTAAGCTAAAACCCATAACTTCTGTATATACAAAAAAGTGTAAAGTAGGTTCTCAGCAATATTTAGCTGTTCGCATTTTATTGCAGCTGGAGCTAAAACAGCTTGACCTGCAACTTGGCAGGTAGCAAGAAAGCTAAATAACTTTCCAGATATAGCTACACTTGATTACACCTTTGTCACAATCAGGATACACGACCGAGTCCAGCATAATTCACCAGAGTGAAAAGCCACGATCATCATATCCAGCAAGCTGAATTAAGTATACAGCTGTCACATTGCTGTCAACGAATTCCAGGGGCATTGTGTTTTGAACGAAGTCATTGGTTGATAAGTTCAAGCACCAGTATCCATAAGCCATTCGGACATACCGGCTCCACAAAGCCTTTCCAGTAGTCTTTTCATCGGCAAGTAGAAAGGTATAAATTGCCGCTAGACGAACTGCACAAACACCATGCAGCCATCTCAGCCTGCCGGTGCTGTGCAAAATGAGCAAGACTTCTTGTCCGGTTTTGTTGCTGCCATGACTCACGTCAGAAAAGGCTAGCATGCAACAGCACATAAAAAGGTTAGGCCATTGCCACTCAATTGCATCCTTGTGTCTCCAATGGAAGACAAAATCGTGACGTAGAAGGTGGCACGACAGTCACCTTTTGGTAGGTAAACCTAGTGGATAGGCAAATTTGATGCACCAATGTGCATCTGCATGCAGGCCTGACAAATGGCAACTTTGGTGTGCAAGTCTCCACTCGAGCATGTGGATCGGTGTCAGGTGCACCAAAATAAACAAGGAAAGACGAGGCAGTGGTAAGGTTGCCACAGCAGCAGCCCAGATTAGTGAGCCTTTGCTGGTTTTTTAGTTCCGCGAATTCAGCTGCTGCTAGCCGTCAGCTGGTTGCCCTAAGTACACCATGGCTATTTCTGTGTTGCCATACACGGCGGAGACCGCAGGAAAGAGGTGGACGTCGCCAGGCAGACCTGTAAAAGCTATCCCTGCAACGTAAAGCAAGCTTGAGCAAATAATCACAATCATGCAAGGTACACCAGTAGAAGACTTGGAGATGAATGGTCACTTAACGCAGCAATGTGACTCTCATGACAGGTCAAGGCTGTGGAAGCTCTGGCACTATAGGTCAAACAAGTAGCTCTAATGAATGTCACTAAGACAAAAAGCCAATGGCATACACAGACAGGCATTTAAACAGTTGCCATAGGTTGGTACAAGCAGAAAGTTATGTGGTTTGATGAGGAAGCGGCCGCATATAAAAACTTGAAATAAATATCAATATCAGTGTACGAAGTTGGCAAAAAGAAAGATCCTCACTCATTCAGACCCAGGCTTAAAGGACCAGAACGTTCGGGAGGATTGGCCCATCACACTGTAGGAAGTTAAAGGGAAAAAGTCCTTGGTACATGCTCTACCAGAGGCAAGAGGAGGTCATTCTACAATGGAATCTCAGCGTCAAACACACGAGCAGCATGAAACAGATGGCATGCAAAGGAGAACGTGGAGCAAGCCCTGTAGTCTACAGAGTTTACATCTTTGGGCATACAAGCTTAGGATTGCAACCCCGGCACTACATATGCAAGGAGAAACTCCAGTTCTGGTAATAACTTAGTATGTACGAAGCTTATGACAAAGACAAGTCAATAAATAAAAATATGCAAAGAATACAGCATTGATTCCATATCAAGGTAAGTGTACACAAATAACGACACACACTACCCACATCTGAGACGAAAGCATAGACCGGACCGAGTGAGACATAAGATTAAGGACGACAACAGCCTCGGCGATAACTGGCCACTAATTACAAAACATCTCCAGTTATTCTTTTACATGCACATTTTGCAAAGTAGCAATTAATCACTTATGCACAGATGATGCATGCCATACAGAGACAGCACAGTTGCACAGACAGAAAAAGCTCCCCCAAAGCAGGTTTCGGATGGCACTTCTTGGCATCTTCACCACTTTCGGGATTCAGATCTTAGCTGTCCATATACACTTTATTTCTGGTGGATAAAGAGAGACCTGTCAGTGCTATTAGGTCCCACAGGACGTGGTGGTTCTTGAACCAAATCTATTATACACACATACAAGGCAGCATGGCAGAATATTGTGGAAATGTCAATGCACGTCTGGATTCCGACCAAGCACATTTAAAGTTAACCTCAAGTTCATGGTGGGTCATTAGAAATGCAACTCAAAGAAAACACAGCAGACAAAAAGAAGTCATTGTATAGGAATATGTCTTGAGCAAAAAATTAATCTATACTACATCCTATATTAAACAGCATATTTGCTAAATGCTACTGGCAGGTTACATTGACAAAAAATTTGAGGGCAAATGTTTGAAATAGGTATAATTGTAGAAAATGGCAGGCACTTATGAAACCAGTTAATCTCATGGTTCCTCCTTGTATCAGGTAGGGTTATCGACTGCAAAACCTCACAATTAATGGCTAGGTGTCGGTATTGGAGAAGGTCGCAAAGGTTAGGTGTCGTGCCACAAAAATTCGACAGCATAAACATGGCGTATGAACCTAAATAGAATGCATGTATAAGCTGTATGCGAAGGCAAAATGAGACATAAAGTATACATCCAAGTTTCTATGCACCTGGTATTAGCACACTATTTTACTCAAAATGCACAGGAATTACATCAGATCTAACTCTGTAGCAGTTATTATTTTGAAGGTAAGCTAGGAAATAAACAACTACATGCTGCTATTTATTGAGTACAATCAATAACTAGTTGGGGCACCATGATTTTTATAATTTCTCTCAATCGCCTCGGCATTGACTCCATCAGCTTCCGGTAAGTATTGGCAGGAATTGATGCCCAGCAATTCTTAAAACATGAAAGAACTCATTATGCTAAATGCACCTGAAAATTCTTAAGCTTAGAGAGAGGTCCACTTCATAGAAATCGAGCCTGCAAAGAGCCTCAGCAGATGGCTAGTCAAAATTCTGCACAATGTTGAGTTCGACATTCTATTTCACGATTTCTTGAATCCAGTGCAGAAGCCCAACACTGGAAGTGGCAAAGCGACCCAATACCATTACACTTCCACTACCGAATTTCACGGCCTTTTGCAGATATTAGCTGAACAAATGCTCCACCCATTTACCGGTGAACGTACTCCCTCCTTTCATCGTAGCCAAAGAGATTTAAATTGGACTCATCAGTCCACAGCACTCTTCTCGTCTGTGGAGCTGTCCAGTGCTGCTACCGGCAAGCAAAAGATAGCCTTGGTTTTTTTGTGCTGCACAATCAACAATGGCTTGCACTTGGCCACCTGCAGTCAGTCCGTGTTCATTAGACAGTCTATTCAGGGTATATTGGCTTACGACCATTCCGGTAGCTTGGCAGAGATTCTAATAGTGCATTTTAGCAGAGGCAAACCTGTCCTTCAGAGCCATGCTTTTCAGGAGCCGGTCTTCACTCTTGAGAAATTACTCGAAGGCAATCCGATCTCCACAGCCCTCCGTGCAACCATAATCTAGATGCTTCCTAATAATGTTCCAAATAGTGCCCTCTGAGATCTTCAGCTGCCTCACGATTTCCGGGTTTTAACTGCCTTCTCTGTGGAGCAAAATCATAACCACTCTTGTAACTTCAGAAAGCTGTGCAATTGGCTGCATGTTCTAGCTACCTACCAAGCGTCAATACGGCAAGGGCTGGCCCCTAAAAGTCAAGGAGAAATCCTGGTACCTTAACTCATCATTGGCCGATGCATCGTTGTTGGCAAAACGGGTAAAAAATAGGTTCTTCTGGATGGCCGCACAGAGCGATGGAATAGTCATGTGACCACACCTACTTATCTGTTTAGCTGAGAACCACTTATTCAGTTTTTGGCGAAGGCCTATACTCATTAAGCTAAACGTGGCAAACTGTAACTAAGGCCAAAACTGTATTAACAGATTTACAATTACAATTTTGATAATTAGTGTAGTGAAATGACACTCAAAAAGGGCATTTTTATAGAAACAATCGAATTCTGATCGATGGGGGTGTGCAGAAACTTGCAAAGGACGCCGCGTCTCAGGCGCACGATGCTCTCTTGCAGCTCATGCCGTAGCTGCCAGCAATCCGTGGAGCACTGGAACATCTTATGCTAAATCTTAATCTCAACGATGGGCGGATCCTTGTGATCAAGATTTAACATGGTATATTCCAGTGCTTCACGGACTGCTGGCCAAAGAACTTAACAGAGCGCAGGATTTACATGAGTTAACAATATTTGTAACACATCGTGCATGCTACCAACTTTGTTTTCTTACCAGGTGCAAAAACAATGTTTTGCAGTATGTGGGACTATTTCTGGCTGCCCACAAGTCACCATTCTCGAATACTATTTTGTAGTACTGCCTGAATACCACTAAGCAAGATTTACTAGATGAATTAAGTATCTCTCATTCTCCAAAAATGCATCTCAACAATCGCGGTAGGCATTTTCTCCAGCAATTATCAAGAGTTTGAAACTTGCTATTTTGAGCATGCACAACCATAGGCTTGACATAGTTTGAGATCAAGAGATCGATTATGCCATGGAAAATAAAAACCATTTAACAGCATTTTCTAATTAATAAATTGGGGAATTATTTTAAATTATTTCTTAGGACTTCATTCTCTCACTTTGCCATATGCAAGTTCTAAATGCCAAGACAGCTAAAGCAGTTTAATAGGGCTATACAGCTCTTTTTTCACGAGAAAGCAGGTTGGTTTCTCCCTTTAACTGCATTACCGAATCCTCGAAACGTCTGGAACCAGGTTTAGCCCACGTCTGTGCATGCACAAAATCAGATGTCTCAGACCTTTAACAATCCGAAACTAGAGCCAGAAACAGTTGTTAGGACGAATTTTCCAAGTGGGCGATACTTGGCATTAACAAAAACTTACTTCGCCTGGTTCTGATTGCGCTACCAAAAACAATCCTTCGGAAAGTGCAACTGCTTTCGAGTGAAAGAACCTACTAGAAACCGCAAAACAAGTTAATGTTTGAAGGTTTTTGCACCAAGTATTCTAACCAAGGTGGCATACATGCTTTACTTTGTTTATTGTGTTTATTACTCCCTCATATTTATCATACTGCATGGTAGTACTTTTTTGGAATTGATTTTGTACAACTTTGCAACGCTCCAGATTTGTACCGATTCCCAAGATGTGTGGATGTTTGGACATACAGACACACACTCACACTCACAAACACACACACACACACACACACTCGAACGTAAAAAGCATCGACGAAGCCAATTTCTGGGAAATGAATTTTTTTCCAATTTTCCAATTTCTCCATTTCATGCTGAGGCTAACCAAATTGCTAGCTTCTACGAGGGATACAACTATGGCACTGTATGCAGCTGGATACTCTTACGATCAAATGACTCTGTACGAGGCTGGACAGTCTACCGATCAAATTGTTACTATTCTATAAATACCAAAAAAGTACCATTTCGAGCAATGTGAGGAAGTTAGTGAAGACTGGGAGCCCTGAAAATGCTCATCCACTTGGTGGTAAAACACCATCCTGAAGTTGGATGCATTAAAGGATCGTTTTACTTTGACACAAGCTTATGCTTAAAATCTCCAAACATCATCTCGGAGGTGAGTTAGCCGTGATATCGTCACAAGGCGAATAGATGAGGCTGGTCTGCATTCTCAATTCGCAAAGAGGAAACCGTTCCTGTCTGCAAAGAATATGATAAGCTGTTGACAGTGGACCAATGCTTGGATCAAAGGATTGCTGAAGATTGGAGTAAAGCTATATAGAGTGACGAAAGCAAATTCATGCCTTTTCCAACAGCAAAATAAAACTTTATGTGCGTGGGGGAACCCAAAAAAGCCTGTACACCCTTATGCCTGCATCCAACGGTCAAATTTAAAGGAAAGGTTGTTATGATATGGGGAGGGAGTTTCTTCAGCAGAAAGAGTTCTGCATTGCATATCAGGCATCATAACTCAAGGTGTTTATTATGACCTTCAGAACGTCATAAGTGCAATGGCATTTCGTGGCCTCGATTATATTTTCCAACACAATAACGACACAAAACATGCCATCAAAATTAATTATATTTTTTAACAACTCAATCAAGTTTGGTTACCCTTCGCTCCGAGACCTTTAACCGATCGAGCATGTGTTGGATGAGGTCAAGCAACGGTTACAGCAACTGGCCATCCCTATAACACCTGCTGATGCGATTTTAAACACTTGCGACGAACCTTGGGTAGCACAACGGCCAACGTTTTTGAGCATTTGATCAGCCCCATGCCTGCAGGTCACCCAGGTCATTGCGAATAGGAGAGGTGCAACGTCATAATAACTTGGATGAATTTAGCTAGAAATGCTATGATTGCTTGGACATACTTTTTTCTAATTACAACCAGTATGCATATTTATCGACAGCAATGTTAAATATTTATTCAAAAATGCAGGCAAGTAGGCAGCCGTCATTGCTGTTGCATTTGTTACATTGAGTCCTTCTTGATGCATAAAAGGCAGCTACATTGCAGTACAGCAATGGCGGATGTCAAAAAAAAGGAGAAAAGGGGGAGATGATTTGCTAATTTGCATTTGCAGCTATAACATGCACTTCATAAGTGAAATGCAAGAACTTCACAGGACTGTACTTAAAAGGGTTTTTGAAAGGGTGGCCACGGAAGTCCAGCACCCTGTGCTCTCTTTGCTGTAGCCCGGAGAGACGACAGGCGCTTCCGCTTGGACCAGCAACGTCAGTGTAATGGAAAGCTGCTAGAGTGAGTGAGCACCAACAGGAAGTCGCGCTTCGCCTGCCTTGGGTAAGCGATGGACATGCATGATAAGACTCCGCCTGTGATTCGTTAGAGGGTTTAATATATCGGACATGCTTACCGGCCAGGTCAGAGGACACACATGAGCGCATTCCAAAGAAAGGTTTTCCCAGATTTTTTATGGGTACAAACTAGTAATATTTAGCTAGCTGTTTAGCCCATAAAGAAAATTAAATCTCTCCCTGGACACTTTACATGTGATTTAAAGGAAGTGTGTCAATTGCTTTGGAATGAAATCCACAGTGTCAGCACCAATGAATTTACCAAGGATAATTAATATACACAGAAAAAGACATGAAGAACATGTTGGTTTTAGCTTCTTTTTAAGTGTCATCAAGTCAGGGGATATCATGGCATTAGTTAGGAGTAGTTGCTACGCTTTGGGAGCATACGAATTAAAGGCACGAACTCTAAGGAGTTGAGATTGGTTAGAGGCACCTCGAAACGAGCTGGGTCACGAGTGGCAAAGCCTTGAAGTCGATAGGCTGCTTCATGGGAAGCCAGCACAGCTCGGTAAGAAGTGGTTCAAGGTACGCACTACTCGCACACAAGTTTTGTGTACCCTGAGGATCAGGACATCACCTCGGACATTTCAGCGCTTTATGAACCATTGGTCAACAAGGGTTAACCAAAACAGAGGATTTGCCTTAGCAAAGTAATAAAAACTCTGCATGCTGCTACCTTGGTTTGATTACCAGGTGCGAAAACGTGCAACACGATAATAATACACTTGATAAAGTGCCCTCAGAGAACCCAATCTCTTTCTAGGCGCTTTACATTTGCTGCAACGGGAAATGCGATTGAATGGTGAGTGGTATCATGCTTGATAAACAACATGAATAACATGGTTAGAGGTGACATGCAAAGGGTCAGCATGCAAGTGTCGTTAGTGGCAGCATGCACAGTGTCAGCACCCATAAGCACATGACGGACGAATCACAGGGACCCACTAAATGCTGTCCTAAATAGGTGCGTTTTTAAGTTCTTTTTAAATGTGGTCAAGTCAGGATATGTTGTGACGCAAGTCAGGAGTGAGTTCCAACACGGTGCTGCTTTTGCAGCATCGAGGGCTATTTCTGGCTTCCTAACCACCTGAGCACTACAAAGTTAGGTTTACTGCATGCAAATATCCCTCTTTCAAGAAATGCATCTCAATGACTGTGTCCAACATATTTTCAGCAGTCATCAAGCATTTCAAGCATGCTATTTTAAGCATGCACAACCACGTGCCTTACATGGTTCAAAATAATGCATGAATCCAATGACACGGTAAAAGAAAAAACTGCCCAACGATGTTTGCTGACAGTAAAAGAATTAAAGAAGTATTTTTAGTTACTACTTAGGCATTGATGCTCCCACTTTGCCAAAACGATTAACGAATTTAACTACCGTCCATTTAATCTCAGTAGAAACTTTTGAATACATGCAGATCAATACGGATTTGGAATTTCGGGTGTCTGCCTAGACTTCTACAGCAGTTTTATACTGTCCTGCAGTTCTTTTTTTCATCAGGAAACATGGTTTACCGGTTTGTTTCTCTCACTGTACTGCCAATTTTTCGTATACTTATATTCTAGAACTAGATACAGTTTATGTCAGCGCACGGTCAAAACCAAATGTCTCAAAAACCATTCCTGAAAAAATATCCAGCAGTCATTGAGATGCCTTTTCGAGAGGTGGATACATGACATACTCAAAAGTTCTTACTTTGCATAGTTCTTATGGTGCGACCAAAAACTATCCATCGAACACCGAAACTGTTTCCGAGTCCACGAACAACCAAAAGAGTTAACTGGACACGTTGTTCATGCCTAGAGGCAGCATGCACAATTTGCAATATGCATGTCTTCCTCATATTATTCCTACCCTGTGGTATTATTTGGCCTTATTCTGTAAAACACTACCGTGTTTTCGATTCTTGTGGATTTCCCGGGCTTATATATTTACATACATTTTCTTTGGGTCTTTGATTGCCTACATTGCCGCGTATGTGCTCTTTTATGAGTATTTTCAATTGCTGGATGTAAACTAAAATAACGAGAAATTGGTAATTAATGTTTGCACGGGTTTTTATGTGGAATGTGTTCTTGTAATGAATACCAGAGAGCAGTAGCAAGCTAGGTAAAATGCATATCAACTAGGGCTGAGGCAGCATCAACAATCTTAAATTGGATATGGCATTTAGTCCCAGCAGACTATCAAGGCAGGTTAGTGTCATCCTTTCCAATCTTTTAGAGCTGAATTTGCTGCACGACCAAGGATTTTTTTCAGAAAATGAGAGATAGCCTTAATCTGCTGCTGAACAGCCCAGCAGATCAGTCCAATAGTGCCTGCAGCTCCAATTACAGCATGGTCAAGTCACCAGGAAATGGGCTACGATAGTATAGTTTTGAAGTAATCGGTGCGAAAAACCAAGTAGTATCACCGAGCTATGCATTCAGTCGCTGAATATCAATGGCATCGACTGCAAAACTAGTAAATGGGGTTGATTTCCACAATGCATTCGTTGACCAGCTCTGTAATGTCAAGGCACCTTCGAACATATTCCGGGGTGAAATTTGAAGCCTTAGAGGATGACAGGAGTGTCATAGATTTTAGCATTCAATGTATCCGTCCATGGGTATGCACTCAGCCGTGCCATGATGCCAGCTACGAAAAAAACCCATATATACCAGCAATTATGAATACAACAGTAAAAGTGGCACACATTTTCTATGCACGAGTCACGACATCAGCTGCTATTCTGAGCACGTGGTTTCGGGGAGACGCCGTGGAGCAAACATGGATGTAGCAATGCAGGCAGCTGCCATGCTTGCCGCGACGGTATGATATACTAACTAAAAATAGGCGCTTATTTTCCTTACCGAGGAATTCATAGTTCTTTTCAAATGCTAACGTATTGTCTTCACAGTCCAGAATAACACGAATGCGTTCTCCCACCTGCAGAGCACAGTAAGCATTTAGTATACAATTCAAAGCCAAATGCGGCAAGCATGGATCCAAGCTAAAGAGATGTACTGCACATACAGTTCCTCCAATGAATCTTATATAACTAAGATGCTCAGCATAAAGCTGGTACACTCGTAAAGCTTCAGGAACGGCCATTTAGACTGATCACGGGTAAGACTGATCATGCAGTGAGCTCTATGCATGCTAGCAGGAAAGTGTCCTGCAGGCTATTAGCAAGGCCGGTTCACACCCACTACTTTTATTGGGCCAAATATACTACACACCCGTTTCACTAGGACTTCACTGAGTATTTACAATCTCAAAAAGGGGAACCTCACCTTGTGCATACTTGATACCAAACGGTATGATCTTGTTAAATTTATTCAGTGGCCCTTCCAAGGCATTACATAAGACCGCCGCAAATAGCGAGAGATGGCCTTGCAGCAGCGGCCCAATCAATGCTGTCTTGTGGGATGAAGGAAAGGCAGGGTTAGGACAAGCAAGGCACGGGCTCTGCTTTTTCTTACCAGTATACACACTTTCTTTGTCCCCGTGCTAAATGTTTTGCTTTGCGAATCTGAGAGACATAGCCGGCTTGCAGTCCAGAAACAAACTACTTAAGACCGTGCCCCCTTCTCCCCCCCCCCCCCCCCGTGTAACATTTACACACCACATGAAATGTCCCGAGTTTGCATCTCAACGAGAGCCTGCAGGACGGTGATTCCATGCGCCAATCATGAAGAAACAGATGCCCCAAGGGTAGGTATACAATCTGAATAATTTTGAATGTACACACGAGCACAAAAGTGTCAGCAACCCCTTTCTCACAATGCTTACAGTGAGTAGTAGGATTTGACCGTAACCCATTAAACCGAAGCACAAAGAATGAATGTACCCAATGACAAAATTGCATTTCACGATCACGCTTTCCCTGCACCAGTATATACAACAGAAAATTAATGAGAGAAAGACTCTTCGATCCTTTAAATTCATTTAAAATGGCCTATTTCCACATTCGTATAGCACACCAACTATTTTCATATCCTAACCTCATGCTATCCCCATTCATTATGCAGAAGACAGGCAAGTTGACTGCACTGACGAGACTATGGTGAGGTACAACTAAAGGGCTAAGGCCATTACCATGGACATGGACAATGCAAACAAACCCGTGTCAAAACACAAATAGCATATTGATAAAAAGCCAAATTGTGAGGCATTGTTTCATGCTCCAAGCCTGCAGGCTCCGACTTGGAAGATAGTTGATAGGGATAGGATTAGGTGGTGACTCGGCAAACAAGGTATGCTTGCTTGGATCACAAAAAATAAGCAGCTTCTATAGGGTGCGAGCACACTGGACCCACGAAGACTGGGTCAAATTCACGTGGAGCGCCGAGAAAACACTCGCCAATCTTTGGTGACTGCAAACCCATGAAGGACGTGTATCGTTGCTTCAAAGAAGGTTTCACTGATGACGACCTTCATAACATAAGAAATTGGGCAGCAAGAGGGCACCGGTCTGGGAATAATAATAACAATAATAACTCTGTATAACATCCTAAGGGAACCAAATCTCTATATGTGCGATTTACAACTCTATGCAGAAGAAGCTATAACAAAGAGCTTATGTCAAGCAAAGCATCATGCTAAGGCAAGCACTCAGTAGTGCCAAAGTGTCGGAGTTTGATAGGCATGCAACAGCACCACAAATGAAGAAACTAAAAAAAATCTGCTGTTTAGTAGGACTCCTGGTTAATAACACGCACCGAGTCGTGAACATGTAAGCACTCACAGCACACAGCAAAAAGACGTTTACTGAGGCACCATATACAAGTAAATAAATAAATAAATCCTAGCTGATTAAACAGCCTCTTTTTGTATAGAGACAGAAGAGCCTTTACTGCTATCACCACCGCTTGTAGTGGCGATAAAGAATCGCCCACCACAGGAATCGAACCCACGACCTCGGGGCCGAGGTCGTGAAAGCAACCGCCTTACCTAGTGTGCCATCACGGCTCATCAAATAATGTGTAGCTTCAGCATGCATTCTCATAGGTGAAATTGAACTTTGAAATGTCAAAACATCAAATGAATGTGAACTTATAAAATATTTGTAAAATGGTGGCCATGGATTTTAAATGGATTAAAAAGTACATTGCTCTTGTCCTTGATCTCGACTGGCACAGTTTCATAGTGCATAAGCTCACAAAAGGACCATTACTCAAATAGAGCAACGGCTGTGAGAAACACGAAATTTTTAGTTTCTTATTAAATGAACCTCGTTACAGTAACATTTTTATATCAGCTTGGAAATTAAGATCCGGCGGCCATTTTAGATGGCTCACTGATACTTCTTGTCCTTGAGTGTAGGTATGTCCATATGTAGTATGCCCCGTAAAACAGAAGTCAATACTGGCTGCCTAGCTAGACTGACCATGGGAAGAAAATCCATGAAATTTGCAATTATAAATGAAAATTACAAAATGCATTCTCAGTTGATATTTGATTTGAAAATGAATACATCTGTAGTACGAGCTCACTAGCTAGGTCAATGGACACGCAGGCCCATCTTCCAAGTAAAGTTGGAGTTTCCTGTGACCTTTTACTGTTATATGATATTATACAAGTAAATGTCTTTAAAGTGCTCTATGTTGCATATGTTAAAGCTTTAAGACAATTCAGCTCCATATCATGAACCAATTTGACCTAGCTTATGCTGGCCTATAATAAAAATCCTTTTGCTGAAGAACACCGACCCACAGCATGTGCCACAGCTCGCACTGTTTGGTCCTATGAATTACCCACCTAGTGCACCAACTTACAAAAAATCAAATTACCTCAGGTGTCTATGAGGAAGCATTAGTTTGCATAATCGAATTCAAGATTACCTTCTTGATGTCCAGACTGCAAAAAACTCAACTATCTGAATGAATATGCGGTTCAGCCAGGTGAAGCAATCAATATATTTCACCCTGTATCACCACAAGCATAAGGATATAGGGTGTGCATATTTTGTGGAATTCTATAAATTGCACTCCAAATCATGCTGGCTTTCGGCAAACATTCGGTGACCGATACAAAGTAAGGGCTGAAGTAGCAGCTCTTTTATTTTTATGCCTACTGTTCATTAAATTTGTAAGTTTTTTCCCTTAAAAATATCTTGGTGGTAATCACTCATAATTACCAAGAATCTGGTTGCTAGACGTATCCCTCATGCCACCACTTATAATTTATGTCTCAGGGGTCACACTGCTGGCTTTAGGTCATGCAACGAACGACACCGAGTTCCTCCTGCAAGCAATCCTTTAACTGAGAAGTAATAATAATAGTCGTCATCATAATCAGGGTAATAACAGTAATCCGACATTTGCGTAGCATTTTAAGAGAACTAAATCTCTCTCTAGGCACTTTATGCAAGGAGAATTGCAATAGTATAAACATAGAATTGCTG
This sequence comes from Cristatella mucedo, assembly GCA_009760855.2. Taxonomy (NCBI): domain Eukaryota; kingdom Metazoa; phylum Bryozoa; class Phylactolaemata; family Cristatellidae; genus Cristatella; species Cristatella mucedo. The sequence continues at coordinate 8,094,116 of WPIO01000012.1, forward strand.
CTTTCCATTCAACAACATGACTCTGCAATCTCTTTCAATCTACACTCACAGGCCACATCAGCTAGCGCTCACACACTTCAAGACTGAGCTACTTCCTGTCACCCATGATGAAGACAGGCAAGTGCAATAAATGGGCAGTGGCAGTGGGTCAATCTTAATGCGGGCAACAAGCATTTTCCAAGTACACTATAACTTAATTAATACTTCCATTTATATAGCATCAGACCAGCCTTAGCAGATTTCATTCTGCTTGCAGCAGGCAACAAAAACCGTACTGCTCCAGTACTCAAACCAACGACCTGGGATGCGCAGTGCCAGCACTTAACAAATAGGGGAACAATGCAATTGCAGCTTTGGACCAAAATCGTGTCAAATGAGTAAACATGAACCTGCGCAGCTACAAAATCAACGAGTTGATATACTAGCCTGTAGACACGATGTTTAAATAGCTTCAAAGCTCCACATCCAAATTGCACTTTAAGCCACAAGCCAGAGATAAAGATTTCAATTACTTTCGCTCTGCAGCAGGGGATACATAGCCCAATTATCTTGGATTATACCAAAAACTGTAAAAGCCTGGGCAATCAAAATAAAACAAATTGGGGTGCTTGCAAAGATTAATCGAGTCATTTACAATAAAAAAAAAACGATGCCAACTGTAGACCCAACAATACTGGCATCAAGAATAGGCATCAGAGTATAACTATGGTAAGGAATCAAGACACCTACGAGTAATATAAGTTTCAAGTGTGTAACATACAAGTGCTAAGTACAGCTCCAACAGGGTTCTTCGCAGTGTCAATCATCCGAAAGATCAAAAAGGAAATGGCAATAAACGATGACTACTATTCTATTCCGAGACCCGTTCGCCTGATGACATTGTTGACTGATTTCTGAGCAGTTACGATGCTCGAACAGATCACAGATCTGCTGTGACTAAAGTACATATAGTATTTCGATGAGCTTCATTTTAAAAGTGACGTCAGTTGTTACTGCCTACTACCTGTCTCCTTCAGTATGATGCTGCATATCTGCACTCTCCTTATCTACCACTTTTTCCATGTCTGACTTTCAGTATCTCCCGGTCTTAGAGTTTAAATGAGTTGTGATATATGCATGGTCCAAAAAGGTTCCAGAGTTAGTTATGGTTGCACCAGTGTGGAGTTACTATGGCTTGAACAAACCGCTACTACCATAGCAGTTGCACATGTGTCGGACAAAGATGAGCAAAGAGGCTGTAAGGCCGATCTTGCGAGTGTATTCCTCGAACATACGTTGCATTGAGACCCAGTTCCCCACAACCACGAAACCACTGGACAGTCGGCACTCCAGGCAGGTGCATGTACGGTCGAGTTCTTTTAGGGCTGGAAGAAAAAGGCTCTTAGGAGTTGAGCCGTAATAGTCAAGGAGCTAAGGTGCTCGCTCTTCACGACCGAGGTCGTGGATTTGAATCATGCAGTGGGCGATCCTTTGTTGCCAATTGCAAGCGATAGTGAAAGCCGCTAGGGCTCTTCTGCCACTATATAAATGAGGCTGTTAAATAAGCTGATATGTTTTTAGGCAGCATTGAGATCAAAATTGACCACTTGTGTACATGTGCACGCACATGCACATTTAAAAATCACTTGAATAGCATACCAATATCAAAAAAAGGCTATCGGTTTAATGAGCCAACACGATTGAGCCTTAATGCAAACGTCAGTTCTGTTTGAGTTTTGGCTTACTAACGATTTCCATACCATGGGCACCTAACTACAACAAGGTGAATCAGATAGTTTAACGAGAGTGGGTGAGCGAAAGAGTGAGAGAGCGCACAAAAGAATTCTAGCAAGGCAGCAGTATTCGGCGACAGCAATTCTTTAGGCTATTTAATTTTACAAAAGGGGTGTGGCATCCACATCCGAAGAGAACTAGGCCGCAGAAACAGTGCTTATACCGATGGTAGTCACAGCCGATGTGCGACAGTCTTAGTCGATGTGTGATAACTACCGGTGAAGCCATGAGCCTAACGACTTGTAGTTGCAGCATCAACACACAAACACACACACACACACACACACACACACACACACACACGCAGGTATGCCGACAGTGGCAGAACATGGCATCTATGAAGGGTGCCTTCACCTTATAACAGTCCATATCCCAAGCCTAGAGAAGTTAATTCGACAGAGGCAGAGGGTCATAGGCATCCACAATGAGCAATGTGCACAGCAATTTTCGAATGACACTCAGAGCACCACTGAACTACCGGCAGGTGCCGAGCCTCAGGCTAAGCCTTCTGCTGCCTGATTCGAAGCCCCCACGCTCAATTCAGCTCAACTACTGGAGCCCTACCGACTACCTATTGATATGTTGAGCTTTTATGCTGCCTAGCCATAGATTATCACAGTAGCGAAGCCAGACAGGGCAAGGGAGCTAATATCACTACTACTACTACTACTACTACTACTACTACTACTACTACTACTACTACTACTACTACTGCTACTACTACTACTACTACTACTACTACTACTACTACTACTACTACTAATAATAATAATAATGATGACAAGACATCTTGTGTAGCACCCTAAAAGAACTAAATCCCTTTCTAGGCACTTCACATATCCTGCAAAGGAAGCATAAAAATTGGTTTGCAATAACATGCACAGGGTCATCATGCATAGGTCCAACAAACGTCAATTCACACTGTCCGAGCAAATGCTGTGAGGAACAGATGCTTGATCCAGTGGGCTAGACAGTAGCTCTGGCTATGGCCCTGTGAGCAGGACGGCAGCTCTGGCCACAACAGAGCTCTCACGGAATCAGACTGATGCGCATTCATGGTAACTTCGTAGAGAATAGCTTCGATGGTCCTACCCTTAACCCCTGCACTGCAATAACAACAGGTTCGGGAACAGTACTCTTATGATGGGTCTGCAAAACAGTGCAAGCAATGTCAGCAGCAGTTCACTGCTACAAAAGTAAACCGCTACAGCTAAAGGCGACGAAAGGAGTTGCGAATTGTAGAACCTTTTCCACGAGCAGCAATGGGCCGAGAATCCACCAACACCGCAAAATGGGCGGTTACCGAGTGAGACAACTTTAGGGAAGTTGGGCTTGAAGAACGGATTGCAGCCAGCCTTGAGCGTCCCAACACTCGATTTTAGGTTGGTAATATTTACAAAAGTGAATGCCTTTAGTTCATAAGTGGAACAGGTAAGTTACGTACCTGATATCTCGATGGATTGTTAATCAGTGGATAATTCGCTAGGATGTTACCATTGTGCACCAAGTGGTTATCTAACAAATTCCATCCCCAGCTTTGGTCGTTATTTCCTATTAATGGCACGTAGCCTTGGCTGCGTAAAGGGGCTTGCTTGGTAGCGACGCCGACCACTGCCACGGTGCCGAGAGGTCCTTCCCACCACATCTCCCAGCAATGTCTGCCAGATTTGAAGCCGATTTTTCCGCGGCAGCCGTCCGTGCTCTGCGCTATCGGATGCCTGTGAATGAAGAATCCATTTGTTTTGACGTAGACGTTCCGAGAACAGTCATCCGGATTCCAAGCGTGGTAGAAAGCCCGAAGCTTCGCTTTGTAGGTCGGGACACCGGAGAGAATGTCCGAGTTCAAGGCTTCCTGGGCTAGTTTTTTTATGCAATGCATCCTCCACACATCGTTGTTCTCGTCATTCAAAAATCTGTACCACGTCTTGCATACGAGTGAGCATGCGCGTAAATCAGCAATGTCCAGGTAAGAGAAGAGCGCTTCGAGTATTTGGTGGGACAATCGCGCAGCCGCCATACCCACCGGTGCCGGTCAGCGGCATGTAAAAGCCCAAACACTGTTAAAAAGTTAACCTTAAACCAGTAAAAGCAGCTGATAAATTTGTATATTTATCAAATTAGTTATAAAAACTGACAGCAAAAAAGTTCCAGTGTCTCCGCGGCTGCAGCTATCCCCTGGGGTCGAATATGTCAGCCCCCAGCAGGATTGACCGCGTCCGTGACACCGCCGCTCCGGTGCTCCTCGTCACCCGTTAGCCGACGACGTCTGCTAGCCGATATCTGCAAGTACGCAGCTGCGTCGTCAAAAATCGAAGCTCCGAGGTAAGTCTTTTTTGATGAGGTTGGCCCGAATGTGATCTACCCTATTCGACTTTTGGTGAGACAAGGAAGCCCTCCAGTGCCCGACACCTTGCATCACCGGTGCGGCGTTTCTACGTGGAATGCTAGTGGCGGGCCTTTGCCGCGCTTTCCGAGCGGTCTCGCTCAGCGTAAGCGGGCCTTTCTTGCGTGTGCGCGCTGGTTTGGAGCTCAGCTCATTTAGAATCAGAGGAACCCAAGTGTAGTAGCCGCGAAAAGCAGCTGTCAGCTTACCGGTGCAAAATGTCCTCCAGCTTGTTCTGTATGTCGAGCTTTTACATAGTGATTTTTCATGTACCGTTTGCCCATATCTCCCCTGTGGTTATCTTGCTTGACATGTCTCAATTTTCTGCTGCCTCACACCTCATAAGACTTTGGTTAACGACGTTCTTGAGATGAGTGTTTGTCGGGATGTTTTTCATTTTTGCATGTGTAAAGGCCTTAGCTTTTCTTGGTGAGTATGCACGGTGCTGTAGCAACCTTCACTCGAACCTGACTACGGATGTAAATACGTCTGCTACACGAAGGCGCGTGCCATTTCATAGTTGCTTGCGAAGGAGCAGAGCTTATAAGGATAGTCTGGTTACCTAAAGTGCTTTCAAACTTTTGGTCTGGCCAGCAAGCTATTTTACCTCTAGTCTATATTGGTGTATGCATAACTTGGCTTGGGCCCATAAATGTGGCTACGTATTGCATTGGCAGAGTCAAAGCAGTAACAGAACTAGTTGCGAAGAGCAACAGCAATTCCTCATGTGAGATATATTTTTCACAAAAAAATTACTTGGTGCATTTGTGTACTCCGTTTCTATATGTTTTCGACTTATTTGGGTTTGAAATGAAGGAATCGGCAGACTTGTGCTGTGTACTTAGTGTTTAAGCTGTGTACCCTGTGTAACCTACACCAGTCTCTAGATTGTCCGTAGGCTCAAGTCATTGCCTATTACAGCCTCAAACTACATAGTTTTACTCGTAGATATGAACTCATCCGATTAGGTAATTGGTAACTTCCCAAGTAGGTACTGTTAATTTTTGCTAGTCAGGTACTGGGCCTAGTGCTTTGAGTACTTGTTTAGCTGCTGAGCGAGGTCATGTGGACTGCTTCCTGCATGCGCCAAGCAGTGCTGATCGATTGTAAGATCTATGGCTGCTTTGCCATTGAGTGAAGATAGACTGGTGGTTGGTGAAGCAGCCAGGTATGCTGGAGCCACGACTTCCAGGCATTTGGCTTAGAGGTTCCCAACCTTTGTGATGATCGGCAGGTTTCTACTCATAGTAATCTATCATCGATGTTGGCTTATAGTCACAAAATCAATTTATTTCTAGTGTGACACTGCAAGCTCTCCCCTCGAGACAACTCACAGCGTAATCGTATGTGTAAAGATGGCAATTTTTTTTTTTGTTGCTTTCAAGAAGTGTTGCCTGCTTTGTCTAGTCGGATGACTGGCATTACTAACACTCGTGTTACTGTGACAAGACAAGTATATTTGTAAGCACAGAGTCAAGAAAGCCATCTCTCTTTATGCCTTGAGGTTGTACTATCTGTCTTATCATACTACAGAGTCTGTTTTGGTGCCTTGCATCGTATAGTCTTGAATTAAGGTGCTAGAAATCGTGTCTATTAGTATGACTGAAATGGCAGTGGAATTTGATAGCACTACCAATAGAAGGGTGAGTTCATGTTCTTCGGCAGGAACAAGAGAAACCGACTTTTTGGAAAGGCCACTGCATAGCAGACAATGCTTGTTGTCTGATGCTGTGGAATGCTTAATGTTGTCACCTTTTCTGTTAGAGGCCCATGGAATGATCAGCCAGTGCAGTAGCTTCAAGTCGGTTGCACGGTCGTGCCTCCAGTGCTTGAGGAAGTTGCCAGATGTAGCCCACATCAGCTCGTTGGCAGCCAGTTTCAATTCAGTAAAGACTACTGACAAGCTGAGCTTGCGCCTGAGACGTCCTGGCACGGTGAGCTGTACTTGCTGCAGGTTGCTTTTTTCGATTGCTGCCTTAGCCGTCATCGGAGTTCAGCCATCTTTCCAGTTTCTGCTGATGTGGGTCACGGTCTGAACACCGTATAGGGTTTATTCTGCATCCCCGAATTGTGTGAACATACGGGCTTCCACCTTCTTGAACAAAATATGCGAAACCATGTTGGTGACCTGCTGCAAGAAGCAGTTAGTGAGACCAGACAGCGAAAAATGGTGCAGATATTCGACGACCTCTCCGATGCCCTCTGCCGAGTAGCCGACATGTCCGATTTTGTCAGGCTTGCCCATCCAGATGCTCAATATGCAGCTGCTGCAGAAGAAACCTGCATGGCAGTAGGCAGCCTCGTGGAAAAGTAAGTTATCTCGAATGCTGCACCTTTCATTAATTATAAAGTGTGTGGATGTGGCTATTCATTCTTTTGATAGTGATGGACTTGCTGACTGTCATTCCAAGTCATGCTGCGGGCATGTTAAGGATTATTGTCTCTAGTCAGTAATTATATATGTGAGCTTGTGCAAAACAAGAAGCTGTAGCATAGTTTCTGCTCATGTGTGTAAATGTTAACTGTGACCTTGTTTATCGGTCTATCAGTGGTCTGTCATTAGCCGGTCAGTTTTGCTACTCTGCAGCAGTTTCTATTTTTGAGCCAGCTGGAGCTAATGTTACAAATTTGTGTCTCCAAAAGATGTTAGAGTACCCAACATGACTTGAGCCTCGAAGGAGGTGAGAATTCATCGTTTTTTTTTGCAAAAATCCGATGCCTTTTCAGTTATTTACATGCTTAAGTGTTGTTGTACTTGGCGTTTTGCATGTCAAGCGAACTCTTTCCCATATACTAATGATCTAGCCGAGTTCTCATGGTGCTATATGATCACTTGCACACTGTTAACTTGCAGTGAGTCTAAATGGAGATTGCCAAATACTAGAATAGTGTAGCTTTGCATATGTAGCTTGTCTGGTGTATGTTATATTCGTCTTCCTATCATGAACAATTGCTTATTTAATCTTTACCAGTGCTTCTTATTATTGAACCCATCGATATACCTATCAATATCGAGTAATAGTAATTAGTGGAGCACTACAGTTAGGATGTAGGAGGGGAGGGCTTTGGGCTTAGACCAGATTATTGCCATAACTTGGTTAAAGAGGCTAACCGTGTAAAGAAGATAGAGCTTTTTCCTCATTCAAACCAGCATATCTAAGCAGGTATTATGCTCCTTCCACCCACTTTGACTGAGGAAAATCGCCTTACGTAGCATTGACAATTTCATCCGAACTTGTAGCATGTGCAAGTGTACCTTAGTACCGCAGTATAGCTACTCTTCAAATTTGGCAGGCTTCTAATCTTATATTAGTTGGTGCAAGGACAGTTCGGTCAGTGCATGCAAATGGTCTTTTTTATCTTTCCGAGTAATCTTATCCTAATTGTAGTTATTCCCTATTCTTGAGGCAGGACTAAATTAATGCAAGTCATTGGGTAGTAGCCTGAGATGCAGCCCTGTTGGGTTCAAGAAAGAGCTCTCTTCATCAATCACCTGAAGATAGTGGAAAATGTCTAATTCATTCGTAGTGGTGCTGTCATGCACTCCGATTTGTTTTGAGATCTCATTTATTGGGCATGCTGCTTGCTTAGTCTTGCAAACTTGTATGGTTTCTTCACTCAGTCTTGGAGTCTTTTTCGACTCCCTTCTACCCTTTCCTGTCATTCCATTACCACTTCAGAGCAGTAGTGACTTTACAACCTGTCAGGGGCTACATTTTTGGCAATGTACAAATTTGCATTGATTGGTTTGCTGGCTGTTATGGAGTTGCCATTTGGACTGCCTGCGAAGCTACCTAGCCAGTGAAAGGATAGTGCTGCTGGCATTAAATAATTCAGAACCATCGCTAGCCAAATGATTGTACTCCTGTCAACAGTCGCTAGCCATAGGCTAGTTGTCCTATCCAATTGATGTGGGGCACTTAGTTACATTTAATTATGACCATTCCCTTCTTGATGAAGTGGTTGTGCCTTCTTTAAGATGTACTCCTTCCTTTAAATTATAGAGAAGGGACTTGCATAGCATATTATTTGCACTCAGTCTAACAGTGGCACATTCATTAGCTGCAGGAGTTTTTAAAACAGCATTTCTTATGGTGCTTAGGCTCACTCAACAAATGTCTGTGTTGCTATTGCTATTTTGCACTGCCGAGTAGTCCTAATAATTAGATAATTTCAGGATGTTGCGATTTAAGATTCCGGGACAGTAATAAAGTTGCATGTCGGCTTTTGTTAGGTGCTTTTTTTACTTGAAATTTCTAACTAAACAAAGGGATTGATGAATTTGAACTTTCTCCTTTGTAGGCTGAACACCAACGTTGAATTATACCAGGCCCTCAAAAAGGTAGTAAGTGAGGGTGATGTGGTTCCAGTAGATGCCGTGGACCAACGTGTAGCATCACTTTTTTTGGTGGACTTCGACAGCAGTGGTATTCATCTGCCTGAGACCAAGGTAATATTTCTCGTCAACTCACCTATAAAGTTAATTCACTCATCTGATAGTTATCAGTGATCAGCTCACTGGAGCGTTCGGCGGTTTAGACGAAGCTTTAGGCTAGTGACTGGATCGTGGCAGCCGGCTCTGGCCAGTCGCCTGCTGCCTTACTACAGTGCGAGCCAGCTAAACGGCATGTCTTCCATGGTTTTATTCAGCTTATGTGGGCTTAGTAGATTATATGTACTTGCGTTTTGCTTTCGGATATGCCTTTCCTGTGCTTTGTAAATGTGTGCTATGTTAAATAGCATTTCTGTGCAACTCGGTACGTGCTGTCGGAAGAGGGCTTCCAAAGTTTGCTGGTGGTCAGCAGAGGACAGCCACGCGTCAGGGTGGTGGTGGGGGTACAACGCGGCATGGAACATCGCTGGGCATGGAAGGTGTTTTTCGTGTTTTCTTGTTGTAGGATAATTCAGCACTAGCTCTACGTAGTAGAGCCAAGATTAAATGGGTACTTGACTTTTCTATTGAGGTCATTCGATGAGCTATTCTAGATAGATTAAGGAGCTTACCCTTAAATCTCAATTTGTATGCGAGTTTTTTGCATATAGTGGCTCAAAAAAAGCAGATCCGGCGACCGAACTAGTCTATCTTATGAGGGAGTTATGTTCATTAGCATAACTCTGGTAAGACATTTGTTTTATGGATTTGAAACTAGGCTTATAGTTCACTTAGAACTACTAGCATTCATTACCAGATTTTTTTTAGCTAGAAGACTAAGTTATTGACCAGATGTAAGACTGATCTGGCATTAACGACATCCTATCATAATTGTCCTCTGCTTATATTGCTATTTAATAATAATAATAATAAAAATGCACTTGATAAAGCACCCTCAGAGAACGCAATCTCTTTGTAGGCGCTTTACATTTGCTGCAAAGGGAAAATTAAGACGACCAACCCACTAATGCTAGCATTAGCATGACTATTAGCAGCTGTTCACAATTTGCTCCCAACTTGTTTTTATTCAAATGATGCATTATTACTGTTATTATCTTCTATAATATGAGTATAGGCAGTTTCTTTGTATAGTTTTACATCTTCCAGACTCTGCCCAAATACACGCTTCTATATTTTGACATACCTATACACATTGACAGCTCATGCTAACCAGGCGCTTTATTCTGTAAACTTTTACTGCATGCACGTTGGCACTACTGCATTGTGTTTGGTCTGTTCTGTACTGAGTTGCATGCAAAAGGCTTGCTGAGGGCTCAGGCTGAGTAAAACAGCAACTTTTCCATTATCAAGGACATTTTACTGCTGTAGGCCTGACTGTTAACACATTAATAAATATGGCACTTATGAACAAACGAGTACTAAGGGGTGTGGGAGACGTTTAAATTTGGCAGTTTGCAGCCTATTTTGCTGTGTACAGATAGCCCGACCATCATTATGCACTTTTGAGGCAGTTTCTATTTTCACTGTAATATGCAGGACCCTGAGTTTCACCAGATCATTGCATCTTAACAGTAAACTGACAGCCCTCTGAACATCTTGAGGCTATAATTTTTTATTTTGCATTTATCTTTAGCAGATAGACGTACTGTCGCCAGTGACTCTTTGGGAAGATCGCCATCATGGCCCTGGCATGATCTGAATGAGGCATTTATTTTAAAGTACTGATTAATTGCTTTACATTCTAGCAGTTGCTCAGCATTTTCATGGTAAAAATAATTTGTTATAGTATGCTTTGGGAAGCATCGTGAGATTTCTCAGTGCTTAATCAGCTTCATGCATAATCAAAACCCCAAAGATGTTATATCCTTAGCTAACTCGTTGCGGTAGTTCTAGTGTGTGCCCTGGGAGAGTTGAGAGTAAATTGTAGAGTCCTGGCGGCATAAATCCAATTGTGTAATGTAATGCCATTTTGGGACCACTGTACCAGAAGCAAAACAAGTGTTATATGTAGCATAATAAGCAGTATCTCTGTCCATAACTCCACACAGCCCCAATGATAAAATCATAGTTATGTTTACGTTTTTCTTTGACACAGCCCAACTCTAAGCAGATTTTGTGATTCATCGGTTATCAGTAACTATATCACACACATAGACAAAAAAGTAAGGAACATAGCTGAAGCAATAGTCTAGGACAAAAGTAGCAAAGAGTATGAATGAAGAATAGCTGAAAGGGAAATGGCGAATCTTCCCATGAGAATAGATAGCCTTGGTGGGCAAGAATCTTGTCAATGACTTCCTCAGTCTGGGACTTATTTAGCCAAAACATTACCCGATTGGGCCTTGAACGTTAAGAAAGTCTGCTAGATATTGTCCTATAAACCTGCAGCAATACTGGAGTTTCACTCACGATACGAAATGCTCGTTTTAAAATTTGAATACTGTGAAGTGTTTTCTGCAGACGACTTTATGATGGGATTGTTTATTGGCTTGAAGGGAGCAACACGAGTATTCACAATAGATATTCGTAGGCATACTATATAACTCTATGTGATGAAAGTGGGCGTCAGTCAGGATTACATTCTTCTTTCAAAATTCCAACTCACTGAACACACCTTGATCTTTGCTGGTGGCTTCGAAAGATTTTGACCAAGCAAGCACTTCTCGTAGTGTACGGTCTGTGCTGCTTTGGGATTATCGTAGACCAAAGATTTGCTGTTCCTTGTGGGTCCACCATAACTGGTTATTCGGTCCACCGGCTTTCATTGTTTTTTTTGTTTGCATCGTCAGCCAGGCTTGAAAGTCTCTAAATTTGGTTTGCATCTTTTGTTGCTTCAATCATCAGCCCAGCTTGAAAGCACCGAAAGCATAATATAGGCTTAGCAAATGCTCCCCGAGCCCTTAAGGCTTTTGTTGTGCTTAGTGACTCTCATCGTTGACCATACACTCACTGGATCGTCACTGCATGAGCTCTTATCCAACAGTATCACATGTGACGCACGACTAGAGCTGAGCTGAACACATGACAACGTGGTTACAGTATTAGGCCCACAAACATCGACAGTGGCTGAGGAGTAGATAACAGTACAGTGTGAGCCAGTGCGCATACCACTGCCGGCCTCAGCTGGGTATGAGCTGTCATTCATCTTTTTGTCACCATTCCCGTGACGTAGTTGGCACTCACTTCTTGTCCACTCACTGTGTGGTGAGCACACTCATGCCCACATTCATTCCTTCTCCAATGGCTTTAGAAAGAGATGCAGTTTAGTAAGGATGAATGAAACTTGGTAATTGAGACAGAAGGCACTTCCAGGCAAGGTCTGTTCCTTTAAGTCTGGCGCAAAGATTCTTGACTTTGTGGAACTTGGCTGGGCATGCAGTCCTTGAAAGTCCGTGATGCCGAAAGCAGCTTAAAGATGCTACTTGGTTACTTACCGTTTTCTGAGAGTTTTTCCTCACGACACTCTTTGTGGACTTAATGAGGAGAAGCAGTGAATTTGCCTATTGATTCCAGCTTGTGAAATTGTGAACAGAGATGCTAAATCACCGAATCAATTGCTGTTAAATCAGATTGTGTGCTTTTTTTAATAAGGCATGAAATAGGTAAGAATTATCGTGCTTTTATTTCTAACCATGCATGCTGTAGTAATCTCTCACGAATGGCATACACTAATTGATAAGGCCCCCTTTTGCTGCGGTTGTAATTTTTTATCGAAAATATAATTGAAAATCTCGGTTTTCAATTCTACGGATAACCGAACATTGCAATGAGATGAACTCTGCCTGTACCTAATCTGTCTTCTGCTGATAGTCTTTGAACCAAGGGCTGTTCCTTGCTTTTTAGCGCAAAGAATTTGTCGAGCTGACGGAAAAAATTGCCACCGTCGGAAACCTTTTTCAGCAAGGTTGCCACCAGTCGGTCGCCATGTCAAAGAAGGACCTACCTGCTCACCTGCGGTCAGCAATGTGAGTGTCTGTCCCTTTGCAAAGTAGTCTTATTTTTGTGACACCCGGTCTCTCTCACCAATACTGTTAATATCTCATGTGCTTGTGTTCTGTTGCCATCTTCTAAGTACTAGATACTGTGTCTTGTCTGTTAGTTCACTGAAATCACCTGCCGTCCACAAACTTCAGCATGTCACTCCCATGAGTCTAGATAATCGGCCAAAGCTGACTTCTCGGGCTGGTTTGTGGTTGCATTGTGCTATTAACTCTCTAAGTAATTGGTGCATCGTCGAAATCCCGAATTTAATACCTCTCACTCGCCCAGTCAGTCTCGTTTAGGCAAACTTGTTTGTTGTGCTAGCTCACTGCTGGTTTGCTTATCCCTTTTTTGTTTTGTGCACCTACTCGGCTTGTTTGCTCGCTGGCTTACTAGTTTGTCGTTGCGTTGGCCCGCTCACTAGCTCTTGCTCACTCCTGGCCTGTTTGGCTTGCTCATCGGCAGAGGATATCCGGTGTCTAGGCTGCTTTAGCCGGGGCTTCAACTTTTCCTCTCTTTTTGAATGAGATAGGCAGTTTAAGTTGCCAAGAACAATTATACTACTCAAGCTTTGAGTGCATTGCAGAAAGGACATTCTCCTTTCTAGCACCCACCTTAAGCTGAGTGAAGCAGCTAAGACTATTCTGAGCTAAATGAAGCTGTTGATCAGTTAATCGGTATATCTCAGTGCAGTATCTAGTCTGCGCTGTAGCCTGATGGCAGCATTCCTGATTGACTTAACCAATCTTTACTTTTGTTTAACCTCTCCGTTCAGTCACTCGGTGGGTAGACTAATAAAGATACATGCTTACTCACTTGTTGAGTCACTCATTATTTTCATGTTCTATGTGCCACCTTGCTTTTGTCTTTGGTTATTTGCATATCTGTCTGTAATTGTCTCACTTTGGAGCTACTTGCTCTCCTGTTTGTCTTTCATGCGATGCCACATGCCGATGTCTCACTCTGTCCTCTCTAACGATCTGTCTGCTATGCTCTATTTCTTCCTTTCTTGCTCTGTCTGTCTGTCTCACCCAGTATCTGTCTGACTTTCTTGCTGTGCCTTTCCTCTTTTGTCAATGCTCGAGGGCTTTTCTCTGGTGCTTGTTTGGCTGTCAATTCGCAAACTACTTTTCTCTTTGCACATTTAGTCACCTATCACGATTTTTCCATTCATGTACATGCACAGGTTCGGGGCATCTTCCGAAAGTGAGCAGGTGACATTTAGCGGCCTGTTCAGCGACAGTCCGACTGAGGCAGTACGTGAGGCTTCCTATAGGACTTTCCTGTGCACGGAAGGTGAAGATGCTGCTCGCCAGGCCCGACTTTTGGACATGCTGCTGGCTCTGCGTGGGCGTCTTGCACGCCTTGCCGGCTACGAGACATATGCTCACCGCGCGGTTGGCTCCGAGTCACTTCTTGGCTCCCCGGCTGCCGTGATGAAGTTCCTGCATTCGCTGAGCGCTGGAACTTTGCGTGAGCTCGCGAATGCCGATTACGAGCTGCTCACGTCAATCAAGAGTCAAGTGGTGGCAGATCCAAGTGCTAGATTGAAACCGTGGGATGTTACTTACTATGCTGCCCTGACACGACAACAGAGGTGAGAGCCGCTACGGCTTAGCTGTGGAGGCAGAGAATGACTCCAAGTGCACAACTTGTGTTGCTTCAGTGGTTATATATTTTTTTATCTTTGTACATTTGCAATATATCTACTAGTGCTGCCCTCTGCTTTCCAGCTAGATCTCTTTTGGTGGACATGGACTGTCCATCAGGACTGTGTTGCAGTGTTTGATTCGTTGCAGTGTTTGATTTTGTATCGTTGTTGCCCTTCTCTTACTTTTGCCTTTCCTGCTTGTCAGGCTGCTGTGCACGTGGGATTTGAGATTGTGGAACTAGAATGCAGCACTAACCGTGTGCACTAACTGCATTATTTATAATCAGTGACCTGCTGACAGTGTGAATCTTTTTTGCTAGCTTGCGAGCATAGCTGTGTCTGTGCACGTCCCCCCCCCCCGTTTGGGGCTGTGCATAGTTTCCTAGCGATGCCACAGGACTGGAAGACGAGATAAGTTGGCATGTGATGAGTAATTGGCACCTGATAGATGGGCTCTTTTAATAATCAGAGAAATCCAATCAGTTCCAGGAAAGAGTTGGGAAGGCAGTATTAAATACTCAATAAATGCCCGCCTGTTGCAATTCGTGTGCTTTAAATAGACTTTGTTTCTGATCTGCTGACTACATTTGGATAGGACTAGTCGAAGAATATGGCTGTTATAGCTGCGGGCGATTTGCTGAGAAAAGCTGGATTGCTTTGCTATATGTTTTCCCGAAGAGTGTGTAGAAAATATTACCAGAAACAACTCAGAATGTAATGCGCGCGTCTTCTGAAAGGACTGTAAAAAACCTCCTTGTAGCACTGCCTCTAAAAGTGCTAAAAAATTCAATCTATAATAATCTATGCTGATAACATGTTTGGGTAATAGCTGTTTACCATCAAGTGCTGTCTGTTGCATCGGTACCTTGGAATGCTTTATGGAGCAGTCAGACCTTTACTGTAAGGGTCCTACATTAGGTAGCTAACTGAGAGCTATGCAAGAGTATTCTTTGCTCTGTAATTCTCGTTTCGACTTGTATGATCATATTGACCTAAAAAAGAACCGTGGCTTACTACACTACCCCTTGCTTTGGCATTACCAGGGCCAAGTTTTTCTTTAGCCAGGTTGATGCCAGCAGCTAAGCTGTAGGTTTGACCACCTCACTGTCTGCTTCTTGTCAGAGAACTTGCACAGCTGTGCTTGGCAGTCCTCCTTGTCTTTTGATTCCGTAAAACGCTGGAATGCGACTCTTGTATGTCGGTATCTTTCCTTTCTAAAGATGACATTCGTCATATGAAGTTGGTCGTCTTAATTGGTATCTTTATACCCCACCGAGCTGGGTTGGTCCAGCGGTTAAGGTGCTCGCCCCGACTAGGGTCTGGCTGAGGTCGTGGGCTCGAGCCCTGAGGCATATGTGAAGCGCCTGAATAGAGATGTAGTTCTCTTGGGGCGCTATACAAATGAATATATATATATTTTTTAAACTTTTACTTAGTGAAACAAGCATTTAATTTACCTGTGGTCTACAGAAGTGCACGCAGAATGCTAGAGGCCTGCAGAATGCCAGAGGCCTGCCGTAATGTTGTGCTGCAAGTGCACTAACTGATATTTGCCGCACTATCCTGATTTGACATATTACGTGCAGGTTTTCAGTGGATCACAACAGCCTGCTACCTTATTTCTCGCTTGGCGCTTGCATGGAAGGCCTGGCACAACTCTTTCGCCGTCTGTATGGAGTACAGTTGCACTGCACTGAGCCGGAATACGGCGAGCTGTGGCATCCATCAGTTTACAAGCTGGTGAGCTTTATCTAGCAAATGGCTAACTTTCAGAAACCGTTGACTATTTGGTCGCTTGGTCGTATGCTCTGACAAATGCCACTGTATATGCACTGCTTACTTAAATTAATTTATTGTTTACCTCTTCGCTGGCATTCTGTGCAGGAAGTAGCTCACGAAACAGGAGGTCTTCTTGGACATATCTATTGCGACTTCTTTGAGCGAGCAGGGAAGCCACATCAGGACTGCCATTTTACTATTCGTGGTGGTCGACAACTGCAAAATGGGTCTTACCAGGTGATTCCATTTTCCTATGCAATTGTATACTCGGACTAAATGGTCTTTGGTGTCGGTTTTTAAAATTGGACCAGTAATTCAGGGATTTGCATTTGCAAAAGCCTTTGGTCGGCAACCAAGTACTAGCTTGTTGTTTTTTGTGTTTCATAAACTGAAACCGTTCAGTGTATCTAATTGAATAGGACAATTTTTGAATTTGATAATTAGCACTGCTATAACGTAGCCTTTAGCTACCAAGTAACTGGCACTCTTTATTTAGGATATTAGTTAGTGAATGAGATTGCATTTAATAGTCTTTTGATGCTACCAGCTGGAATTGCTAGCCTTCTGTAACTGGGATTTTTTGAAGGATGAACTCTTTCTGAGAAACCATTTGCGATCTGCATGAACATTAAAATTAGTGGCTGCAACTCCGTTCGGGTAATAAGAAAGGTTTCTAAGATGCCAGGCATACTAAAGTTACATGCAGCCTATACAAATATTTATTGACAACCCAAAAACAAACTCATATGCTGTTGGCGTGTATGCATTTAGTGTGACATCGTCCCATTGCGATTCTTTACGACCTCCCTTTTCTGGTCATGGCATAGAGGCCATAAGCTTCTGCAGCATCTCTTGTGCTGAAGCACATTCCACAGTGGTGACTGAATCTTACTGAAAAGGTCGGCTACCTGTGGATGCTGAACACCTTTTCTTGACCGCCTATCGATAATGCCTGTCAATAATGCTCCATAGTCGTTAAATGGGGTTCAACTCAGGCGACTGGCTGGGCCACTGCATCAGCTCCACACAAGGATTCGTCAAGAAAGTACTGTTCTGTTCTGGCAGTGTGCATAGGATTGTTATCATGCTACCTAATATAATGCTGAAGTCACATCATCAGAACCTATAGTACTTGTATGAGACGATATCGACAGGTGGTTGAAGCAAGTCGTTCGGCCTAGGTCAGTAGCCGAGCTGTTCGGTAAAAGTCAGGCACCGTGGAATTAACTACAGTGGAAGAGACAATGCAGAAGCTAGTTGTTTCTATGCCTGGCCAGAAAAAAGGAGATCATGAAGGATTGTGGTAGGACGATATCACACTAACTGCATGCATACCAACAGGGCTTAATACATGCCAACAGTGTATGCAATCGTTTTGTGCTGTCAGTGGATGTTTTCATATAAAGCACGTAACCGTAGTATGCCTGGCATCGTAGAAACCCTTCTTATTACCCGAACGTAATTGCAGCCATACTGCAAATATTTGTTTGCAGTCGAGTGTAACAGCAGCTGAAGAACCATGTACACTATAACTAGTGCTTGCAATGGGCAATAAAGAATTTATTGCTGTAGGACTCGAGCGTACGACCTGCATCGTAGGCTAAGACCAGGAGTAATAGTGTGTACATTTTATGTATGTAGCATTAATAACTTTTTTGCCTGTGTTTTCGCGTACGTGCATGCATACATGTTTATTTGCCCATGTGTTAGCATACTTAAATACATCTGTGCATGTATTTACGTGTGTGCTTGCAGACGTGCGTGTTTATGGATGTTAATCAACTGTCTGAATATATAACTAATAGAACTCAGGACTAAAGCTGTTTCTTCTGCAATCAGAGGATATTTTTGCCGGTACCAGGTAGTGCCATATCTAGACGTTAGTAACTGTCTCTAATGTCCTGGTGATGTGTCCGTCATCTGGTGCAGCTAACGGAAGAATGAGTGGCCGATTACTTTTTCTAAGTACTGTTTACCTTAGAATAGTCACCGTTTCCTCACAGACTCCCGGGTCGAGGCAGTCGTGACTGGGCCGTATAAAATGAGTATGGCTGATGCATTTTCTAAACTTTCTGCCAACTTGTATTGCATTCCTTGCTTGGCAACTGTGGGTGAACGTATGACTTGGCTTTAGCCGGTATGTGCATGGCAAAGGAGCCCTCAGTTGACCTTCTGTGTGTGATGCAATGCACTCTTTTCTGTTGCAGTCTCCCATCGTTGTGCTAATGATGAATTTCACCGAGCCAATGCCTAGCAGAGGTGGGATACCTCCATTACTCAGTGTGCAAAATGTTGAAAACTTGTTCCACGAGTTCGGCCACGCCATGCATTCGATGTTGGGTCGAACACGCTACCAGCATGTCACCGGAACACGCTGCTCCACGGATTTTGCAGAGGTCCCATCGGTACTGATGGAGTACTTTGCAAACGACCCGAGGGTATGGTGGTATAGTCTTCTATTGCACACTGATGTCCGTGGTAACACAACCTGACATTCTTCGTGATCCGTGCCTTCAGAAAAAGGAAGGAGTGGATGGAAAGGTGACAAGAAGAAAGAGATTTGAAATAACAGAAACATTGGAAAGCGTGAGAGAGATTAAATAGAGGACAGTATGGAGAGAGAGAGAGAGAGAGAGAGAGAGAGAGAGAGAGAGAGAGAGATTTTTCAGCACGAGGCCTGGTCGTTGCCAATGCCATTGTGTGAAGCAACTAGTTCCTTTTATCTGTTCCTTGCTGCTCTGTGCTTAGCCTGATGAACCCCGGTGTGCTGGGTCTGATAACAAAATATGGATACAGCCATGCCAGCAGAGCAAAATCTTGAGCTAAGATGGCAAAATGCTGAAATCGCTTTATAGCACTTCGTGATGGTAGCGTCTGCAGCAGCGTGCAAATGCGTTGTGCACAGTGACTTTCTATAGAACGATGAACGTGAGAGTGGCTCGGCTATCTAGAGTTTTCTTATTACTGTGCAATCTTTTACTCCGCAGGTAATATCTACATTTGCATATCATTACGAGACTGGAGCACCATTACCTGAATCGTTGGCTCTGAATGCCTGCAAGTCGAGAGCTGCATTTGCTGCCAGCGTAAGCTACTCAGCACCGATTTGTACAGACAAGCTGTCGTAATGTAATGTCATGGCTTGCTGTACATGTGGCTATATTATATTTTGCCCACTGTGAGCCCTGAAACAGCTATTTAGCTTCACGCCTCATCTGTGCTAGCAGTTCATCTGTCAATGGGATGGCATATCTGTTAACTGTTCGTTTATCTGTGAACATAATTTTGACATGTTAACCCAAAAGCTGTTAGTAGTGCACGTCTGTTGCAGTTTGATCGTAAAGCTGTGACAAAGTGCTTTTATTATATGCACTGCCTCACAAATATTCAGCCTTGTTTAAACCTTGTAAGTGAGACTGTCCAGCATAATTTTGTTTCTGGTTGCAGCTTGCCTACTTAGCCTAACCCCATTGTTCTCAATGACCTCTACATTGCTTGCTGAAGCATAATTCTCATAGAATTCTGGAAATGAATCCCATTGGAAAATACGATGCATTTTCTGAGGGTTATCATTACGATCTTAAGTGCTTCACAGAACATTTACACCTTAGCAAAAAAGTGTAGTTGACCCCTTTTTTAAGTGATTCGTTGACTTTCAACTTTGATTAACGAATCTGAAGCTCTAAGAACAAATGTCCTAAATGAAAGTAGTACCTGTTACTTCGGCGCTTTTCTTAAACCAGAGTACACACTAACAAAAAAGAATAACAATACAGATAGATAAATATAAAGATATAAAGATAAATAACAATGAAGAGAGAATGCATCTTTGTCTCTACTATTTATTTAGTCATTTAAAATGGAAAATATCAATGTTTTACACCCTAAAATGACAGCATGGCTTGTTTTTGAAAGTACTTAGGTGTGCATAAATATGAAATTCACAGCGGTGCACTGCTACAGCACACCAACTATTCGCATTTCTTGACCTCGTGCTAAAGTAAAGTACGGGGTAGCTGATTTCACAGCCTCATCTACATAGTGCCAGAAGAGCCTTGATGTGCTGTGATGGCACACTAGGTAAGGCGGTTGCTTTCACGACCTCGGTCCCGAGGTCGTGGGTTCGATTCCTGCAGTGGGTGATTCTTTATTGCCACTGCAAGCGGTGGTGATAGCCGTAAAGGCTCTTCTGTCGCTATACAAAAAGAGGCTGTTTAATCAGCTAGGATTTTTTTTTAACACCACCCCTTGCAGTGGGCAAAACAATATTGTCTGCTGCAGGACTCAAGCACGTGGCGCCTCCGGTCGTGAAGACCTCTAGGCAAAGATTCCCAGGACCAGTGAGTTAAGTGCCTTTACGAAGGGCCAATCGTGGGCGTTGGCATTGAACCAACCGGGATTACACCTAACGTTGCAATTGCTAAAGACTTGTGAAAGGTGAGACAGCAGTGGGATACAACATTAAGAAGATTGCTACTAGTGTTACTGTGGATAACTGGCCGAGACCTGCCAGCCCACGTGTCACTTCACAGCACGAAGACAAATTTTGAGCCATCGTTTTGTTTTCGCTAGGGTTTGTACTCAAAGCCTGCCGGCTCCTGCTGCAAAGCTACTGGGTGTGGATGCGACTAGGTGCTGACTAGACGAAAAAAGTGTGCTTGCTTGAATTGCAAAAAAAGAGAAGCCCATGCAATTGGGTTCTGGAACCCCTCTCAGCACATCTCATAGTCTTCGTGTAAACCTGTTTACCACCTACTGTGCACTTTGTCAGGAACTTGGCTTGTATTTACCTATACGATCGTTTTCGACAGCTGCCTTAACTTCATTCGCAGCTAGGCCTGTCTGTCGTGAGCGTCGCAGTTGTCACATCACACCACTTCTCGCCGACCTGCACTGGCTCCCAGTCAAGCAATGCATCGACTTCAAGGTTTTGTCGCTCACTTTTAGGTCACTTCATTCTTTGGCTCCAGCCTATCTCTCAGATCTACTCCCACACCAGGCTAAGCATCGTACCACCTGCTTTTCGGAATCAAACAGTTTACCAATAACTCATGCTAGACTCAAATCCTATGGAGACTGTGCATTTAGTTCGTAATCTCCCTAAGCCTGGAACTCACTCCCGAGTTGCGTAACAACATCCCCTGACTTTACCACACTTGAAAAGAACTTGAAAACGCCTATTTAGGACAGCATTTAGTGAGTCCCTGTGATTTGTCCTTTATGTGCCACTCATCTATTTATTACACCATTTAATGGGTATCAGCGATTCGTATTTTATGGCTCATGCATGCTGACACTGCATGCTGCCACTAACCACACTTGCATGCTGACCCAGTGCATGTCACCCGTAACCACGTTATTCATGTTGCTTATCAAGCATGATATTATTCTCCATTCAATCGAGGTTCCCTTTGCAGCAAATGTAAAGCGCCAAAAAGAGATTTGAGTTCTCTGAAGGGGCTTTATCAAGTGTATTATTATTATTATTATTAACGGAAACAGAGCAAAGTTCTTACACTGATCCACTAGGCCCGCCACGGCTTGGCTCCTCCATACATAGCTGAGCTGCTTCACCAGCTTCAACCTCCTCGTGCCCACAGGTCCTGTATGGACAATAAATTAGCTGTTCCACTCCTCTCCTTAAAGACCGTTAACAACTGAAGCTTTAGCTCTGCAGGACCTAGACTGTGGAACTCGCTTCCAAGATTCTTACGCAACGACAACTACTCTCTTGCTGCCGACTATGGCTCATTCTTTCCAGCGGTCCTGAGTTGCTACTTCTATGCTACTCACTACCTCAACTGCTCTCTTGACTCTGCTATGCTTCCCACTTTCTTTTTGTTGTGTGAGGTGAAGTCTGTTGGCTCCCGAATGTGTATCGAAAGCCGCTTAGGCTGTGAGTAGCGCTATGCAAGACTCTCCTGTGTAACACCCACATAGTCTTTGTAGAGTTACAGACGGAGATACATTGCATTACATTACATGACTTTTCTCTCTACTGCTGGTGCATATGATCAAGTTATCATCGTAGAAATAATGTAGGCTAATATAATAATCCCTACACCAATAGTCTAAATTAAACAAGCTAGTGGGTTTTAGGCAGTGTTGACTTGCATAAGTCGGTGAGTTTCGTCTGCTTGTGTCAAGTCTGCTCGTGTAATTAGACACAAAAATTATATGTGGCAGGACACACGCGTGTCATCTATGCATAACGTTGTTTAGGACATTCAGCTGCAAGTATTCTATTCGTTGCTTGATCAAGTGTATCACGGTGGGCAGCCGTTGCCAAAGAGCACCACAGCCATACTTGCTGAGCTGCAAAACAAGCACTACGGCCTGCCATATGTTGTGGATACGGTGAGTAATCGTTTAACCTTGCCCCCCCCCCCAAGACGGTAGCACTGCTTCTATTTTCGTGCACCTTCTATGCCACCGTTGCGTGCCGGTAACAGCTCCATTGTTTAACTGCACGATAATGTTGCTGCTGGCCATGTCATGCTTCTGATCGATGTTAATTTTCAAGTCGACCCCAAGCTGTGAGCATCTCAGCTATTGGTAAGCAAAGACATTCGCAGGTAGACAAGACGAATCAGTTGCTTGCAGGTGAATCTCCACCTATTAGTATGACAATCCACACGAGTAAGGCAAGCATCATTTGTGTCCAATCGCTAGTCCTTCAAACCCTTAAATTGCCAAGAAAGTCTTATAAAAGCAACGCCAGTCTGATGCCACACGGCCGCTGGGTCTTCGACCGGGGTAAGGTGCTCGTTCTTCACAGCCCAGTTCGTGGGTGTGAGTCCTTCAGTGGGAAATCCTTTATTGACCATTGCAATCGGCAGTGATAGCCGTGAAGGCTCGTCTGCAGCTATATAAATGAGACTATTAAATCAGTTAACAAAAAGTTGGTTTGCCTGGCATCATGCTTCTGCTTTTTATATGGCTCATGGTCTCATGCTTTCGGACTCCACTTGCTAAAGCCGAGCATTGCTGGTGACGAGCTAAACAAGAACTTGACTACTGCTTCAGGTTGGCCGTATGCTATTTCTCTTCCGAATTCGTTGCTTTGAAATTTGCTTTGGGCGTTGCTTTGAAATTTGCCTTAGCTGTGCAAAGCTCCCTTAAGGTCTCTACTGAACCAGTTAGGGCTATACTACCTCAATGCCCAACGAATATAGCTAAACAATATGCCTCTTCCATCCGAAGCTGATAAAATTAAAATAAATAAGATAAGAGGCTGCATATACATACTTATTGTTTAGAATCGCACACTACTTATTGTTTAGAATCATACATCGAGGTACTGATGTAAAGAAAACTGTTAGTATCGCTTAACACAAACGGTAGACTCCTGACCAATACCGTTATATTTGTTGCATCCATAGCTTTGATAAACTGCTTGTGACCCAAATCTGAGGACATGTGGAATTGTCTGTCATGCCTTTTAGCTCCATATATAGACGATACTTAATATCCTGGTATAATTGGGTCTTTTTTATTTAAGAACTTAAATTCATATGCTTTACGGTTTAAACATGACTTGCACCTTTTAGTTTTTGCATGCTTCACGATGGATGATATATATATATATATATATATATATATATATATATATATATATATATATATATATATATATATATATATATATATATATATATATATATACATATATATACATATTAGCTTCTCAATGTTCACCATGTTCTGATTTTGCAGGCCTGGCAGTTACGGTTTAGCCACCTGGTAGGCTATGGAGCCAAGTACTATTCATATCTGGTTTCGCGTGCAGTTGCCTCGTCCATCTGGAGGAAGTGCTTTGCGAAAGACCCCTTTGACAGGTGAGGCCTGCAGAATGTATCTGAATTTCGGGATGCTCTGTGATTAGAGTGGACTCTTCTTGGTGTATGGTTTGGCCAACATTTTGTCTGCAGAGACATGGGGAATAAATACAGGCACGAGCTTCTGGCACATGGTGGAGGCAAGGCCCCAAGTAAGCTCATCGAGAACTTGGTCGGCGAGGAGCCTACGGTTAACTTTCTTGTCAAATCGCTGCTCCAGGACGTTGAAGGATCGGCAGCAGCTACGCGCACGTGACTTATCAACCTCATGCTTGCACGTCCACCTTAAAGGCAGGCTCACTTGCCTTATATGCTACGAGAGTTTCGTTTTCGATGGTCCATATAGTTTTTTTCTTGACATTGAGGTACGATTGGCTTTTGCCAGCCACTCATGTTGCTTCTGACGACCTGCAACTTGACGTAGCTGGACATGTTCGTCTGCTCGTCCCGTTCAGCAGCTGGAGATGCAAAAGCACAACTGCCGAGTGTGCGGTCTCTCAGTACCTGCCAAGTACCAGCAGTCGCAGCTGGTAGGGCCCTCGAGCACCTGAGCCATGCAGCGCTTTGATAACCTGTTTGGCTGGTGTCTGCTAGAGTAAGCCACTGGGCGAACGGCATTCGGCCTCAGCTTCCACTGCAGAGCTGCCACTAACTTGGACTCTTATACTAAGACGCAGTGGACTCTGGCTCAAATGGTTGTAAGACCGTCATAAGCCGTACTCCAAAGCAACATGCCAGAGCATTGAGTGAAATTGGCAGGTTCACTCCGTCTATAAGATGCCAACATCTGCTGGCATCTTGTAGACGTTGCTGAGAGTAATATACTCATTGGTGATCAGTTTCCACTTGTATCTGTTTCTGCTACCCCCTCCCCTGTCTGTTAGCACTGGGGGCACTATTTTCATCAAGTGTTGGCCATCGAGCAGCAAGTTCTGCACCATTTACTTAACCCCTATTCTCTAGCGATATTGAGCTAGCACCTCTTAAGACGTCAGTGAGTTTATACAAATCTCATCGCATTGGCATGGCATGAAGAAAATTCAGGGACTCTGAGTTAGTTAATGGTAGGTTGATTGAGCTACACTCTTTAGACCATGGAGTCTTCAGACAATAGAAGTATCAGCACATTAACAAGCCGTATGAGAGACACTACTTGAACTGCGAATGTATTTGCATCATGTACCTCCGTCTGTAGCTCCCTGCAAAGCCATAAAGAATAAATGGGTATTATGCTAGAGAGTTTGCAATAACTCAATCAAACCCTAGGAACTTTCGGTTCGCATACGGTAGTCTACAGATTCCATCTCACGAAACAAAGAGACTGAGAGCGATAGCTGAGTCAGGATGGCCATCGTAGTACGGAGGTAGCAGCACAGACGGCTGGAAAGAATGTGCCAGAGTCAGGAGCATGGGGGAAGATGTCTTTGCATAAGCATTGTGTTATTGAGTTCCACAGTCAAGGACCTGCAAAATATAAAACAAACCGAGCCCTGTTCGTCGGTGCGTCGGCTTCACCCGATTTTAACCGGATATATAGTTCAGATGTGAAGCCAGTGAAGCTTGCATTGGACAAGAAGAAAATCTGAGACACCCGAGACTCAGCTGGCTGCATGTCCGCAGTTTGATTGCATCCAGTTGCTTATAACTCACTTAGTCGTCCTTAAATTTCTATTTTAAAATAAGGATATTCATCATGTCTCTAGCCAAACATACATCTTCTGTTTTATATTTGAAACAGAAAGTCACTTCCTTCCGAAGATGAACTAGTATGAATGTTGCCCATGTAGCCGACACAGCATCTGTGCCACGTAGTGTGAAACGCCAGCCAACCACTGCAAAATGTGCTGCCATCTCAACGTCCAAGATGACGGGTATTATGGTCGAGTTCGCATGGCCGTCGCACTCGTAAGATCACTCCTTGTCCGACGGTTTCAACCACGCCCAGCGAAAGTATGTAGCAAGATGGTGCCACCTAAGTTCTTAAGTGCAATTTCAAATATGGGTTGGTGCTTCGGTAACAAGTATGTGTTCTGCTTGCACATACACACCTGTTGCAGCAGCTGGGGTCTTCAGTTACTTGCAAAGCAGACAGTCTGCAATGCCTTGTAATGAGTTTCTCGTCATAAGCTCGACGAGGTGACTTCCGCAGTGTGCACGGCTAGGGAGATGCCTGCAGGCATTTCCCTAGCCGTGCTGCACTGACCGAATCGTCGAAAATAAATAGACCAAACATCAAGTAGTGGTGGTACTTCGTGTTAAAAGGGGTCAGATGTGTACTCCCGTGGGACGTTCGACAGTAATCACTAAAGCATGTGGCCATCGAGTTAGGCGTCATCGAGCAATTCGTCACGTCTATAGACATTTAGTTAGCAGCTTCTAAGTACCTCCGATATTCTTTCCACAGCCTTCGGAGCTAAGGGTGAGAGCTAGTTTCTTCGTCGGACCACTGATAAAAAAGGTCACTGAGTGTGACAAAAAGGTCACCGAGTGTGACAAATTAAGCAAGCGGCCAAGTAGGACTTAGTAAGCAGCTTGGAGCAGTTAAAATGCTGTGGTTCACGGTTTTCTGAGCACTCAGACTGAAAACTACAAGCAACTGGTCGAGGCTCTTATAAAGACCTATGCCAAAATGGTATGCAGAAAGCCTCTCCAAGTCCGTATCCTCGATACTCAACTTGACAAATTCAGGCAAAACACAGTAGCTTACTTAGGCGAGTATTTCACGAGGATCTACCGAACTTTCATCATTTGTTTGCTTTGGGCTTAAAGCTAGTGAATAGTTTGCTATGGCTGGTATCTCCGCGTTCCGATTTTATACCGTTATTTAATTTTATTAATTTCAATTAAACTTTAACTGCAAATTGGTTATTATTTCATATAAATCTGCCGCATATGCCGTGCGTAAGTATAGAAAAATGAAATTCAAGTAGTTTATGGCTATTTTGAGATTATGACACTGTCGTTGGCTATATGGGATGTTGTGATTTATGACAGTGGTATATAAGTAATGGGCGGCAAAGGCCCGGTGAGTTAGGTCGAGGACGCCGGGCGGGCAGTCGCGTAGTGGCCCGCTGCAGCATCCGTGTGAATATACGCCTTTGAGCCCGCTTCTGTGTGATATCGCGTACCTGCTGCTTAGAGAATGTCAAACGACATAGTTTACAGTAGTCAACATTATTAGCAGCACTTTAATGCACACCGAGCCTGAGGGTCCGCTGGCACAATATACAAAGGCAGAACGATCTCGGCGAACGGGTTTCGGCCCAGTTATGCAGTGCTAGGTAGCTTCCCGGCATTTGTTCTATATGACAGATGACCCTATGGAGATAGATGGACGTGCAATTCCAACCTCTCCGATATATGCAGACCCACGCCCCTAAATGCTGGCCACTTAATTAAAGGTCTCGCAACCGCCGGCATTTTGAACTACACTTGATCTTTGAGATACATTTTTCCGATTACAAATTAATCTGGTTTAAACCTTCAGCCAAACAATGCGTTGTGTCAACTTAGTAAGTGGTCATACTAAGTATCAAAATTGTCAATTTGGTCTCATCGATGAAGCTTTTGTCCAAGGCCAATGACTTCAATAACTTCCTGCAATCGAGGACTAACAGAATCAACAATTTCTTTTCCTCGTTAGCAATTTACTCCATCACGACCACTTGTTCATCTCTCACCATGCTCTTCAAATTGCATGTCTATCTATGATATTGTGTTCGAGAGACTTCCCTTTGCAGCAAATGTAAAGCGCCTAGAAAGAGATTAAGTTCTCTGAGGGCGCTTTATGAAGTACATTATTATTATTCAAAAGATTTTTTGCATCTTTGAACTTCGACCATTGTGTAGATGTGGTCCTGATAATACTTGCTGTAAATCGCTGGTAATCGTCGAGGTTCCTCAATGATTCATTAGAGTGATACTTAGTGGCGGCTGCTTAGACTGACTCATCCTATCCCTCGTGTGCTGCAAGGCTTCATTCTGACCACGTTTGGTTTAAACTAGACTGCTTAGTAGACTGCTAAAAGCTCGGATCGTCTTTGAGCCCCAGCCGCCTTACGCCTTCCCGTACTGGCTTAAGTCTAGTTCAGCGTCACAATTTCGACGTCCCCCCCTGAACGATGGTCAATAGGCCCACAGCTAAGAAGACTTATTCATTCACCGGTGCATTTACCGCATGCGTCAGCAGCTTCGCTCGCGAACGGACTTTAACCCCTCTTCTCGGTCGAATCTGACCAAACTTTTCTTCTTGAAGTTAAAAATACCTCAGCCAATCTGTCAAGTACCAGTACACTAGTAGTGACATGCCGGCCTGCCACCCCTCCCATACACTTTCAAAGTACAGCTCTCACCAGTCGATAAACAATGCCTCACCGAGAGGCGTATCAGCGTCCAGTTTCTTTTTTTTACGATTCCTGGGTATGGGATAATTTTTGGGCCAAGCTTCAATGCATAGGGTGACATAGCACTTCTCACGTGTCTCACGAAGAGCGACGATTCACTTGTGGTCCATGGAGAGCGCTGAAACTTTGCAGTGCCGCGGCTTGAGAGCGTTGTAGAAGGAATGCCGAGTTATTGCATGAGTAATTGAGAAAATGCATCCGTACGCTATCGCAGCTTCGAGAAGCTTCGGTAAGCAGGTGGACAGAAACCGCTCAGAGGTCAACGGGTCAGACAGAGAGCTCCGATGGCTGCTTACCTTGAAGGCCGTCTTAACTGTCCTGGGAGGGTGGCCGCCGATGTACCGATCCGCGAAAAAAAAGTACTGCGGCGGGCGCAGCGAGTGTCCGTTTTAACGAGTGGGGAAGGGTTGTGCCGCTCTGCCTCCCGGCAATACATCAACGTGTACGCCTTACGGCCGTATAAATAGTAAGAATAAGGAGTGCACAGAAATACCGCAAGCAAGAATATCAACAGCAGCTTACAGCGATGGCGAAAATAATTCTACGCATATTACTGTTGGTACGGAGAGCGACTCGGGAAATCTTACAAAAGGATTAAGAAAAATGACTCACCAACAGGCAGATCTTCACTGGAAAAAGAGACCGCTCTGATCAAAATTTATTCTTATACTCCAGCTATATTGGAAGTCATGTACCTGTACATTTTTTCCATTACGTAAATAAATACCATAGGCTATAATCGCTGGTTATTTCTTAATTCGTCTTCAGTTCAACGTTAGTGGCCAAGCTGTTCGGACTCAAACATATAATCACAGCCATTTGTGTGGTCGTGACGTGGCGACAGTCGACTACAATTGGTGTGGTAGAAAGTGGCTCGATGAGCTATTGAGGGGCAACACTGGTTTGACTGCCAGCTGAGCAGTTCGCTTAGTCTAGGGGTAGGGTGATCGCACTTCGCGACCCAAGTGACGGGTTCGAGTCCTGCAGTAAGCCATTCTTTGTTATCTGCTACAATCGGGAGCGATAGCTGCTCTGCTGCTATACAAATAAGGTTATCGAATCAGCTGAACTGTACGCTGCTTTCACTCAGCTAACAGCCAGGTAATCTGTTCGACTGTAGTAACAAGTACTCTAGATACGTTGAGTTTTGCATTCAACCCTGATGGCTGTCCATCCGGATTTTCATAAGTGACTGCGGTGCTGCTTCGATGCACATCATCTTTACACCAAAACCGGCAGGTGTGTGCAGGACGGCACTTCAATTTCTTGCAACCGGAACGCGTTCTAACACTTAGTACAAAATGGGATGCTCACCCTTAAATGATCCAACGTGCATCCTGCAATAAATTCCGATTGCACTGTTTTATAAAGATTTATACATGCATTCGTATGCGTGTAGGTGCTCTACGAAAGGGGGCATCTATCTAGCTTGGAATACGAGACCATACACTCAGGCCGAAATTATTTATCCCATACACATGGTGTTTTGGAATTGTTAACGTAAGTTTTCGCATTCGATATCCATTTGTAGACGTTATTCGAAAACGGGACGTGAAGCGCCTTAGTAGAGATTAAGTATTCTTCGGGCGCTATACAAATGAATGATATATATATTTTTTAGATTATCATAGACATTTTTACAATGTACCCTGCCTCATTTAATCGAGAGCGTAATGGATTAGTATTAATTTATGCTTCATCAATTCTCCATCTTCGGCTGAAAGGCAGTTACTATCCACGATCAGCTAAGTAGAGCACCAATAGGATGAGACTATATTTTCACTTCATGCAGAAAAAAACCCGCCTTTGCTACTCCTACGACAAGCCAAAATACCGGAGCCTCGGGGATCAGATAATAGTAGTACCTCGCGAACTCTAAACGAAAGATCAGCCACTAGTCCACGACAACCCGCTAGCGAAAGGCGACCTAAAAGTAGTGCTACACACTGGGTAGTAAGCTTTTACTTCTGACACACTGGGTAGTAAGCTTTTACTTCTGTCGCTGTACCTCATTACTGCTGCCTTTGTGGGCGGCAATAGATTCCCGAAAATATCCTGCTATTAATTCCAAATTTCCGGGTAGCAGCCGAATAAAATCGACTCACCGAAGCAGCGGCCAGTAAGCTAATTCTTATTGAGAAGATACCTATCGATTCTGGTGGGCGAATGGCAACAACGCCTACAACGAAGGTAGCGAGCTCATCGAGTTTAGCAATGCAGCCGCAGATGCATGGGCGTGGACAGAGCTACAAAACTCGGAATACCGACAACAGGGGTGCAAACAGTTAAAATGGCACAGGTACTTTCGACCTGGAAACAGGCGGTTTATTTTAATGGTTGCAGGTCGATTTCTCAGAAGGGAGCAGCTTCTGACGAAAATCGGGCTAAGTCAGGGCAATGGCACTAGCTTGCCTTAGGGTCTCTACTGTAGGCTCCTCGTATAAGAACATCGGATGTAGGAATACTCTGCTTATAATAGCAGCTCTGCGTCCCAGATTGTCTTGCATATGGGAATCATCTGCACATAAGAGGGCCTATTTTCCGACCCAAGCGTATTCTTATAAGCAGAGTCGACTGTATCGCAACAGTAGCCAGGCACTTGACTTCTTTCGTCCAATCAAAGTAGGCTCACACAATACCTGCTTAGACAGGGTACACAGCTTGCTAAAGCTTGGCCACAAAAGCACTCAGCAAAAGGGATTGGCAGTCGTAAAGTAACGATTCAACGCATGCTGTTAAAAAGGTGATGTATTGTAGACTTTACCCTGTAACGTCTATGCTAGGTTGCACGTGATCATACTCGATCAGTTAAATGTCAACGAGGTATATATTTATTACCCAAAATAAATGAGCAACTAGTCTTTGCAAGTACACATTAATGATCGCGGCACGCCATCGACGCGAAAGGCAGAAACCGCCCGACAGAAAGGCAACGGAAGCTAAGCAGGCAGTGTGTCTAGGTCTACCATACCGAGCGGTCGGGCAGCAAGACAAAGCCGATCCGACGGAACAGTAGAGTGAGCACGGCTCTCGTGGTGCTTCACTGTCTTTCAGGAAGCAATATCATACGGCACTGTACTTCACACCGGCTACAAAGAGCAGACATTACGCATCAGGGTGCCTGCACGCCGATCCGGTCCTAAAGTGCCAACGAAGGCAGCAGGACAAAAAACTGAATACACCGTCTGGATGCTGTGGCTTAGCTTGTAAAGAGTCCACATATTTGACCAGATGACCAGAAAACGCATAACACATCAGCGTCAAGTTGCATCCCAGCCACTGTATCATTTACTAAATTATGTAAAACAATGTAATGGGCGTTGTTGCTCCCAAGCCCAGCACGTGTCACCCAGGGGCCATAGAGTTTCACAGTAGTCTTGGATTCTTCGTAGGTCGTCAGTTGTCTTGCCTGAGTCAGGTTGGAGGCAAGGGTGCTGCCGAAAATCTGGCCCAAGACACCTTCACATGCCCGTTACGGCCAAGAGATGGAACCAAAACTTTGCCAGCTCATAGCTCGAACGAGATGCTTTTGCAACTTGAAGCCATAGGCGATAGAAGGGGATGCACTTCAGCTACCGAAAAAAGCCCTCAAGCCCCTACAGCAGGCGATGAATATGAAAACAAAATTGGCTTATTAATCTAAGAAAGTCAGCCATGTATCTCCTTTGCTGAAGCAGCTGTGACGGCTCCCGGCTGATCAACGGATGCAGAGCAAAATTCTTACACTGACCCACAAGGCCAGCCATGGGCTTCCTCATACCTAGCTGAACGGTTCTACAAAATTTCAGACTCCTCATGCCTCAGGTCCACAAGAGATAATAAATTAGCTGTTTCACTCCTTTGCATCAAGACTGTTGGCGACCTACATACGCATGTGCTCTGCACTTACTCGACTGCCCACTTGTCTCAGCTACGATTTTCATTTCCTCATTATCGCATAAGGTCGAGTATGTGCCTACCGTATGAGCATTAGAAGCTGCTTAGGCTTTGAGTGTGCGCTATATGAAACTCAAAAGTGTGTCACCCACTTAGCATTTCTGACTCGGAGGAGTTGCAGATGGATATACATAGAGACTTAGCTGTGATTCACAAGAAGAAGCCTCGTGCAAGTAGGTTCCATAGTCGAGACCACAGAGTGGAGATTTTGCCAAGTACAATGACAGAAACCACCCAAGGCACGTCCGCAGAGAATCCACGACTAATCAGTGTTACACTGCAAAGAGCCCAACATGCAATGCTAACAAGAGGAAGTGCTTCAGTGAATACCATTCAGTAGTGATGCCAGGATGTTCAACCACGATCCAGAAGGACGTTTTATGAGCCTGAAGAATTATCCACGTCCAAATTGCCTTGCACTCACTCATGCACATGCACACAAGCTTGCAGGCATGCACAACACAGGCAAATACACACACACACACACACACACACACACACACACACACACACACACACACACACACACACACACACACAAACACACACACAGGCACACACACACACACACAGGCACACACGCAGGCACGCACAAAATACACGATCCTGCACAATATACCTGCTTGCTGCACCATAATATAAACGGCAGCAAGTAAGAGTGACACGGTAGCTTCGTCTGGCCATACAATGACCACACATGTACCGCTGAGGACAAGCACTCTGCTGCACGAGCATGTCGCATAGGGTGCACCTAAAGAACGCTCACACACAGCTCCGGTGGCTTTACACGAGGCCTTCACCTTCGTCGTTGCTATAGCAGTTCTTGCAATGCAGCTTATTTCCTCGCACTCGCACGTCGGCACCCGCAGCGCCGTTGGAGAGGCGAGAATGGCAGACGCAGCAGCGAAAACAGTCGACGTGGTAATACAGGCTCAGCGTTTCTATTACCATGGCTGCTCCTTTACCTGAAGACGAAGCATTTTACTGCATAATGCCAACAATGCCAACAAACACGTCAAAAAGGTGAGCTCCCCAATGGCAGAGCGCTGATGCACAATAGCGAGCCTGCTGCCTTTGCAATAGCAGGGATGCCCATAAACTCACAATTGCAGAGTTACGAGTGTGTAAGCACTTTGCCCTGTACACTCATTATATGAAATTGCACATAGTAAGAAATTAAAAACCAACTGCAACTGGTTCAGACAAGGAAAAGTTTGCTTAAAGTCAGACCCGGCTTGCTACGAGCAATCGAGCAGTAAACCACCGCATGTACATTGTCAATTTGCCTCCTGCCCTGCTACATCTAGCATATACCTAGCTACACACATCAACAGGATAGCAATAGGAAAGTTGCCATTGATGTAGCCGATGCCGTCTTGCACAGATCATAGCGATTGACATTACGGTCCTCTCAATAAACAGTCTGATTTTGGCACTGCCTTTACAAGTGCATGCGCCACAAAGGAATGGGCGCATCGGCACCTGCACTGCAATAATAATAATAATAATAATAATAATAATAATACACTTGATAAAGTGCCCACAGAGAACTTGATCTCTTTCTAGGCGCTTTACATTTGCTGCAAAGGGATTTTATCAACGACTTCCGGTCAATGTAAACTTCTAGGCGATTGCCTTCCCCCAGCGGCCTCAAAATCTGGTTCTTACAGCTGAGTACCCATAGTGTGCCACAAATACGAACTCTAGAATGCATTTACGATTTCACAAGTCACGTCGTCCGCCATTCTCTGTAAAACAATAAAGAAGGCACAGCTCCCCCCCCCCCAGCAACACCGACTGGTCGTTTGCTCCTGGATTCTGTCGATCTTGGCCTAGAAGTAATACTGTGCCCAGCTTAATCGGTCATCCATCGATCTTGGACTGCCTCTTTGTCTTAATGGGGCATGCGCCAAAGACCGAAGTAGGACCATTGATATGGCTGCCTTCCTCGACGACGTCAGTAATTATCACCAGTTCAGCGACCTGGAGCAGCAATTCATTTTACTCTATGTT
Organism: Cristatella mucedo; assembly: GCA_009760855.2. NCBI lineage: Eukaryota > Metazoa > Bryozoa > Phylactolaemata > Cristatellidae > Cristatella > Cristatella mucedo. The sequence continues at coordinate 8,128,266 of WPIO01000012.1, forward strand.
TTGAGCTCGGTGTTAAATTCTTTCGAAATAGCAACAGGTCATTTACATCGTGCACGATTAAAAGGGAGTCGACAACAGGTTTTGACAGCTAACACCATTATATGAAATGCAGAACGACCAGAGGCCGTCTACTAAGGCAAGGGCTGCAGAAATATTCCGGCCATAATGCCTTTCCTACCTGTACTTCTGGATCTTTGTCTAAGGTGGTCGCACATCACAAGTTCGGTCGTGGGTCAAAGTTTCATAACAGGCAATCCTTTATTACCAGTAGCAAGCAGGTGCTAGCGATTAAGTTTCTTAAGGCACTATTTATAAATGAGGCTGCTAAATCAACCGACCTCTACTTTGCCCCTGGAACAACTCGACTTCGAACGGCTCGATAAGATATATAGCAAAAGTCTCCGGAAATCATGACCAAATTTGCATTTCTTCCAAATATATACTATTGTTCAATTAACATTTCTTTTACATATTTATAGTAATTGCGCAGCATTGCAATTTATTTGCAGATCACAAATGTGCTTACCAGAATCCCAGCCTTCCCCCAGAAGGGAAGAAGCTGACTTGGGGTTATCACGACATTTATTCCAAAGGTCCAACCTTTCGTGATGTTCAGTAATAAGAACTTCCATGACTTCTGTTCTAGCATTGTAGTCTTAACCTCATAAAGCAGTATTGTGTGAATTACACTAGTGAGGCTTTAGTTTGTGACACTGTGGCTGCCAACCATCCACCAAGAGGGCTCAAGAGACAAGGCTCTGGTTTGGCCCAGAGATAAGGTGTTCGTCTTTAATGACCGAGGTCGTGGGCTCAAGTGCTGTGTGCATATGCTAAGCACCTGGATGTAGATTAAATTCTCCTCAGGCTGTATACAAATAAATTATACACATTCTCTCTCTGCACACACACACACACACACACACACACACACACACACACACACACACACACACACACACACACACACACACACACACACACACACACACACATACACACACATATATACAAGAAGCTGCAGACGCTCTCCCGTAAAGAAAATGAGCACTATAATAATTCCAGTGCTGAGGTAGGATGCACTTAGGTTGCATACGACAGAGGTGGGTTGGCATGATAGCATGAAATAGTTATGGTTAGGTTGGTTCCCTGCCAGAATTAGGGTACAGGCAATCGACTCGCTCTAAATGTGCAAAAGCTCTCCTACACGATTCTATTGGAATATCTGAACATAGATCTGTATGCCATACTATCGGAAGAGAGAGAGAGAGAGAGAGAGAGAGAGAGAGAGAGCACCAGCAAGATGAATCGGAGAAAGAGAGCGAGAGCAGATAGATACTGTAGAGCGAAGTAAGACAGAGAAAGAGCAAGACAAAGAGTAAATAAGCTATCTAGGGGAACACGCCCAAAATCCGAGGTCCGAAGGTCGTGATGGTCGTGAAGGGCAGGAATGGCGCGAGCAGCTTGCTGGATGCTGAGCCTGCAAATCTCTTCTGGCAGAAGTAGTCCAGCAAGAGAGCCAGCTGAGTGGCTACTAGTGGCTAGCAGTTTCTGGCGACCTAAGTCTTAGTCTAGCCATAATCGGCAGACCAAGACTATGAACCAAGTGTTGGCCTAATTAGGTACAGGTAAGGGTAAGATATCTGTCGGCTGTTCGTGGCATGTAGGAGCTTGACACAGAAAACACATTGTTGCTACTGTGCCACTCATTCATCTAGGTAAAATTATAGGTGATTTAACAGATTCATTTGTACAGTGGTAGAAGAGCATTAAACAGCTATCACAGCTGCTTTCAGCCGGCAATAAAGGATCGCTCACTAAAGGATTCGAACCCTGACCTCGGTCGCGAAGAGCAAGCGCCTTAACTCTGGGGCAATCACGGCCCTTTGAAAGTAGTTAATTGACTAGCGCAGTTGTAATACTGACAAAGGCATCAACTGATGGTGGAGTGGCACCGACTGGCAAGAAGAAAAAGCAAACGCTGTCTGTCTAAAAACTCACACTCGCAAGATAAAGTTGAACATGGTTATTCCTCCTCCTTCACAATTACAGTGACAATGCAGCAGACGCAAGCCTAAGTGGATTTTTGCCATATCTGTATTTTAGGGCACCGAGTCAACAACAATTGTAGAAACCACTACTGCCCTGCAATAGTGAGCCCCCACCACGACTCCTCGGCAAGGGTTACCTCACACGTACAACCCGCCGAGTTGCCTAGCTAGCCGGTCGTCCACTGCAAGCCTCATGGAAAGATGCTGAGAACCGCGGCTTAGCAGCTGGTGACAGAAGAAGCTGGTTGCAATGACAGCCCACATCGACTCAGTGAAGTTTCCTATCCCCACGCTTGCTCGGGCAGCACCCGATGTAGAGAGAGAGAGAGAGAGAGAGAGAGAGAGAAAGAGAGAGAGAGAGAGAGAGAGAGAGAGAGGGAGAGAGAGAGAGAGAGAGAGAGGGAGAGAGAGAGAGAGAGAGAGAGAGAGAGAGAGAGAGAGAGAGAGAGAGTCAGGCTGGCAGCTGCCCATGGGGCCGAGGAAGATGTGCCAAGTTGTTCGGGAGGAGGCAGACGCGTGACGGCACAGTTCAAGTCCAAGGGATACAAGCGATTGCTAGCCAGCTAGCAGAGGAAAAGTCATCAGAGTCAACACTGAGGCAGCTGACTCAATACTGACTCGGTTAGAGCGGCAGCTGACTCAGCCGACTCAGCCAGCTGCCACTCGAACTTCCGTATGACAGCAGTTACAACCCAGTGATTCCACGGTGCAGCCTTTCATTTCCATTTGTACTAAATTAATTCTGACAAAAAATCTAAACCTCAAGCCAACTGACCTCCGTCACATATCACTTCAACAGAGCAGGTCCACATCTTTAGCACGGCCGATCCTGGCCGTCAAGAATGCCACCAATTAGCTAGCGATTCAGTAAAGGCCAAACAGCCATGGTGTCGACAAGTCTTGGGAATATATGCCTGCACGGAGACCCTAATCTTACCTCTCAGCTTACCTCTAACCTCCTACCTCTAACTCATTCACTGCCTAATGGCATACACGCCATAGCAACATGACTTCAGCTACATGCGTTCGGTGGCACGAAGCACATCATTGCATACAGTGCAAAGCTGCCAAGACATTTGCTGATCCTCAATAAATGCTGCCTTCGGCTGCATAGGAGGGAAAGGTAAGCAACATCATGAAGAGAGAGAGAGAGAGAGAGAGAGAGAGAGAGAGAGAGAGAGAGAGAGAGAGAGGGAGAGAGAGAGAGGGAGAGAGAGGGAGGGAGGAGAAAGAGGAGAAGAAGGAGGTAGAGAAGGAGGTAGAGAGAGAGAGAATGAGGAGCATGAAGGAGAAGGCAGGCGTTGGATAGGCAGGTCCGACTGGTGTTAACTCACCGAGCTCATTGGCACAGAAAGCACAGTGCTGCTTAGCACTGACTGACACCATGTCCTCGTCGAGAGACCGGTGCATCGCACCCGGTTGCTGCCAGACTGCTGGCCTGCCGGTGGCTGCATCGCCGGCCGGTCTCATCATGTCCGGTGCATTGGCTGATTGCTGAGGCACGTATGTGGCATAGTTGGTGTTGGCAGGGTTGTGGCTGACCTCTGGCTCGTGCCGGTCTGGGCCGAATAAATGAGGCGACTGCTGCTGCCGGCCTGTAGCTGCCCAGCCAGGCGGCGCGCCTCTCTGTGTTAAGTCAGAGTGATCACTGCCGTCTGCATAGTAATGGTCGTACGGCATTCCACTACCAGCGCCTTGCAAAAGAGACCTATCGCCGCCGGCGGCTATACCACGGCGGTTTATGTAGGCATACTCTTGCTCAGCTCGCGGGACAGCGGTGCCGCCACGCTCGCCGGCAGCGGCCGACGGCAGCTCTCCCGTGGGCTAAAACGAGAGCAATGCACCAAATGGCATTCCAAAGCTGCATCCAAGGAGCAGCTGCAGTTATCGATAATTCTATGCGACCACACCCTCGTGCTCTGTGCGCGCGCGCAGCATTCTTGAGAGACGAAGAGCTTGCGGGCCAGGTGGTGGCCACAGTGCGGATGCCAGAGGCAGCATCAGCTCACGACCACGAGGTACTCAAAGCCGGGGCCAGAGATTGACAGGCAGGGACCCTCACTCACACACTAGACTCACCTTATGGCCTGCGTTGAGGGAAAAGCCTGAGGACAGCCCTCTGCCGGCAAGTGAGACACTGGAAGACAGCTCGGGAGAAGACCCGTATGGCGTCTGCCACAGCTCCTGACTAGACTGTGGTCGCCACTGCGGCTCCGGATGCTGCATGGCCCGGCCATCGCCAGGTCTATATCTGTCCCTGCTCATGGCCAGATCGCCTGCTGCAGCTGCATGCCTGGCTTCTTCCTGCCGCCACCGCTGCTGCTGCTGGTGCTGCTGCTCCAGCTCAGCAATTCTCCTCGCTTCGTCAAGACGTCGCTGATGCTCCAGCTCGGCAGCTCTGCGCGCCTCCTCGGCTCGATGCTGTTGCAGCTCCCGCTCGGCCACCCTCCGAGCCTCCTCGGCTCGACGCTGCTGCTCCAACTCGGTCACCCTCCGAGCCTCTTCGGCTCGACGCTGCTGTTCCAACTCGGCAGCTCTGCGAGCCTCTTCGGCTCGACGCTGCTGCTCCAACTCGGCAACTCTGCGAGCCTCTTCGGCTCGACGCTGCTGTTCCAACTCGGCAGCTCTGCGAGCCTCCTCGGCTCGACGCTGCTGCTCCAACTCGGCAACTCTGCGAGCCTCTTCGGCTCGACGCTGCTGCTCCAACTCGGTCACCCTCCGAGCCTCCTCGGCTCGACGCTGCTGCTCCAACTCGGCAGCTCTGCGAGCCTCCTGTAGTCGGCGATGCTGCTCGAGTTCGGCTGCTCTTCGGCCTTCTTCCACTCGAAGCTGCTGTTCCAGCTCTGCCAATCGCCTGGTCTCTTCCATTTTTCGCTGCTGCTGTTGCTGCTGCTCCAGTGCTGCTGCTCTCTTGCCATCCTCCAGTCGTCTCTGATATTGCAGATCGGCTATCCTGCGAGTCTCGTCCTGCCGCCATTGCGGCTCAGTGCTGGCTGCTATCGACGATTCATCCTGCCTCCACGGCTGCTGCTGCGACAGAATGCCGGCAGCAGCAGCCGGGGGCACTCCAGGGTTGCCAGCCAGCCTGCCTGCGTAGCTTGGTGCAGTCTGCTGAACTGTATTTGGAGCATACTGTAGAGAGGAATACAAGTTTCCATTTCGTAGTGCCGCGCCGGGGAGCGAACCACTAGCCACCTCCACCATCGGCTGCTGCTGGCTGACAGTGGCTTCCTACAAACGCATCACCTCATTGCAGTCAACTGTGCATGCGTAGCGGCAGCTGCCTACTACATGCACAATCCTAGACATAAACGTTAGCAGAAAAAAAAGCAGCAGCCAAATGCATCATAAGGCATGCTGCAGCTACCCTGCATAATGAGAGGAGGCAATAACCCGACATGCGACTGAGACTAGTGCTTCCAGTCAGTCAATATTGCTCAATGAAGCTCTTTTAAAGAAAAGCTAAGAACATGTATTGTTTAATTTGGCTCTGAAAACACGTGCCAAATTAAGACGCAGCCTACTGCAGGCCGGCAATGATGGCATTCACGAACGAACTGTCAATCGGACAGTGGGAGAGAAAAAGAGAGGCTGCTTGCTTCTAATCAGGAGCTATGGTATGAGTAGCATAACTGCAAAAGCGCAGCTGGCTGATTACCGACCAGGCATGCCTACAGACCGGCCATGCAGCAGAAAAAAATACCCCTGCCCTTGGGTTACAGGCGATCATGCTCTGCCACAATGCTAGCGATACCGTCGTTGAGAACAAACCGAGTGCCTGCCTCTGCTGGCAGCAGCGAGCATGCATCAGGGCAGCCTACAGTAACAGCAAGCAAGCGTCGTGCACAAGCGACACCAGTGCAATAAGCCTGCTTGCATGCACCCACTTGCTGTTTGCTCGGCGTTTGAGGACCATCTCCGTAATGTTCATCTAACCTGGCCAATGAGCTGAGATCAGCAGACATGCGACTGGCTATCCAATACTATGCGAGGGCAATATACGATGCACGAGGAGCAGAAGCATGCATCTGGCTTCGGGCGAGAGTCACGTGAAGCAACTCGGCTACATATCTATTGGCTGCACTAGCCATGCTGCTTGTGCTCTTACTTGGTCTACTGCAGGGGAGCCACCCTAAAATGCCACACTCAAACTGCAGGCCATCCAATCGTGCAATAGCCCTGTATAAGCAACAGGCAAATCTAAAGGTCATTTCAACAACGGTTTGCTATAATGGATGACAGAGCAAGAGAAAGCGAGAGACAGAGAGAGAAAGGCACACACACACACACACACACACACACACACACACACACACACACACACACACACACACACACACACACACACACACACACACACACACACACACACACACGCGCACACACACACACACGCACACACAGAGACAGACAGAGGGGGAGAGGAAAGAGCATCATTATACCAGTGAGAGACAGGAGGAATTGTCACCACCTTGAAGTCTTCACCAAGCAGCCTCTCCTTCATTACCGCGTGGCATACCTTTAGCCGCTCTAGCCTTTGCAGCTGGAGTGCCTTCTGGTGCTGCAGCCTTTGCAGCTCCTCCAGTGCCTCATCCTGGCCGCTGTGTGCTTCTCGACTTCGGCGCATTGCTTCCAGCTCTTTTTGCCTCTCCAGCTGTATGCGCAGTACCTCCTGCTCCGATTGCATTATGGGAATCTGGTCGGAGATAAATCAAAAGTGTGCACTGCTGGCTTCACTGGCTTACCAAATGATGGGCCAGCCAAGCTTGCCTGGCAAATGGTTGGACATTACAAGCCAAGCTAAGATGCTATTGGACCACAACCTAATGTCGGTTACCAAGCTAAATAAATGTAAATGGCAGAGTGCTCAGATGGCCAAAAGCATGAGCCACTCCGACCTTGGCTAAAGCCCAGTTCTATCTTGACGCACTTTACAGAGTTGCATATAGTAAGGCAGCTGAACTATCTATGACCAGAGTCTTGTCTGCTTTTGTGGTCTACTGCCCTAAGCTGTCAATGATGCTTGCATGCAAGCCGAGCCATTTGAAGGACTTGGCCAGCAGAAAACATCAGCCGGTCTCTTCTGCTAATGCAAGGCTTGAATTCCTCTGCACGAGTTATACTATACACGTGAGCAAGACAAGACATCTCCGTTGACAAGGTAAAGCTGGCGCCAAACTCTGCAGCCCGACTTGTCACTCACTTCTGCGTTCCCAAATTCTCGGACTCCAACCTACTTATCGAACGTATTCTTCCAGCCAGGCAAGGTGGTGTACCATCTGGCCACATGGCAAGGCGGTCTAAGTAGCTAACAAATGGCATTCAAGTTTCAATAGAAATGCTGCAGCATCTCCATTAAAAACACATCTAGCAGATCTTGAACCATTGTCTACAAACCTTAGCTGAGGCAGCTGCTGCACAGGCAAGAGATAAAGTCAGCTTTATATCAGGGGGAGGGGAGTCTGTGATGGTCCATATGATTCAGCAGCCGGCCACAGTCGAGCAGGCAACGAAAGCCTGCATGTAGCCAGCCCTAGTAATATTGTGCTGGTAACGCCTTGCTTGAACAAGCGTTCTAGTTGGATGCGCAGGATAGGTCACAGTTTAAGATAGAGCATGCCTGAGCTTCACAGGTGGATAGAGCAAGCTGGCAGAGCACTCGAAGCCAACACACACACACACACACACACACACACACACACACACACACACACACACACACACACACACACACACACACACACACACACACACACACACACACACACACACACACACACACACACACACACACACACAGAGAGAGAGAGAGAGAGAGAGAGAGAGAGAGAGAGAGAGAGCTAACGAAGATGCTAGCTCTTGTCGAATTCAAACCGGCAATGGCTATTAATACATAGCAAAATTGGCAAGCAATGAAAACGTTTTCTATTTTATTTTGGGTCAATGGTGACAACTGGCTAATGGCTACTCAATCTGCACAAGGTTCCAGTGATCGACAGTAACCAGGCTTGAGATAAGTAACAAGCTGCCAGGTCTGTGACTAAGCAGCACATCAAAGACTGCAGCATTCCTTGTATCAGGCAGGAGATAACAAAAAGCTATGCTGTTCCTGAAGACTGGCATTAACATAATGGTGACAAGAATGTAGCTGAGTTTTATCGTACTTTCCCGGAATACATTCCTGTTTTTTCATTTATAATTTTTAATGCATCTAATCATTCATGCGTCGATTCCTGAGACATCTAGTGCACAGTGGCAGCATAATACTAACAGTTGCCTAATCACTAGGTACCAGAAGCAGAGCCGTTGAACGTATTCCAAAAACCAGCATTAGCTGTTGCTATGATGATATAAAATACAGATATACAAAGAAGACAGACACTGCCTGCACAACAAACATGAGAAATCAATATGATTACGTTGTTTTTCCTGTGGCAGGTCTGAGACAACACTTCATGTGCACCTAGAAAAGTTTTGACTAAATGGGCAACACAAAACATCAGCATTAACAACCACAACAACAATCATTTGTCCTTTGTATATCACCTAAACAGAACTTGATCTCTATCCAAGAGCTTTACAACTTGCTACAGGAGAATAAATAAGCGACTGCTGGCAAAATGCATGTAATCAAGCTTGCAAAAGAGAGCATCGTCCTTAGTCCACTATGCTAAAGCAAACATGAAGACACTAATGGCCACGAGTTAGCAGGACCTGACTAGTAACATGCACTGTCTGAATCAGGCGCATGTAATGAAAATTAAGCATACGTAACAAAAACAGACATTCATTGGGGTGAAGTGAAAGCTGACCAGAACAGATGCATCTTTAAGACGAGACTTAGAAGATGCAAGGTCATTCATTGCAGGTAGCGACCGTAACTAAAAGGAAGTTCCAAACTTTTGGTGCATTAGACCTGCTAGCTCAATCAACAAACGATTTCACTCTGATTCGAGGGACGGCGAGATAACTAGATGCTGAGTGAGATGGTGGTGTGAGAGCACACTCGAGAAGCAATGAGATCGTATATATGTAGACTGGTACAAGCTGAAGTGAAGTGAAAAGGCTGAGGATCCAATTGAAATCCAATCGGTGCCTGATATGGTGCCAGTGAAGCTCAGGCAGAAAACGTGTGATTTGATAGTCAGCCAAGCTGCCGCATTATGCACTGGTTGCATACGATTAAGAGCACACGCCAGAAGTCTTGAATAAAGGCAATCGCAATCATCTAGACACGATATCACAAACACCCCGCATTATGCACTGGTTGCATACGATTAAGAGCACACGCCAGAAGTCTTGAATAAAGGCAATCGCAATCATCTAGACACGATATCACAAACAAGTGAAATCGTTTTTTGTTTCACTCTCATCTAAGCAGGCCCTGATTTTGGCGATTCTGTAGCTGAAAAAAGCCAACGTGTTGGGGAGAGCATGTGCTCATAAAACGACACGTCGTTTTTAACAAGACCAACAGCTCCTGCTAATCAGCAAAGGGTCAGGGTTACTGGTCCCTAACAAACTATCCTAACAAGAATAACGATATAATAACAGGTGCCTGCTGAATTTTTGCTTTCCCTATCCCAACACAAAGCATTTCCGAAACAGACCCCTAGTTCCACTTACATAGATTTTTCAGAGGAAACATGACACTGAGCCTAACCCAGTCAATATATTTAGAGTTAACACACTTTCGGACACCCGAACGAATTGGCATTTCCTTGCAGCTCTTTAATCAGCACGCACTGCCGCTCGGCTTTGTGCGGACTAATCGATAGACAGCTCTCATACCTGTTCACTTTCATATGGAGGCAGCTGCGCTATGCTTGGATCTTGCCCTAGCAGCCGAGCTGCCGAAGCTGCGGAAGGCCTCTGTCGACTGCCAGCCTGTTGGATTCTGTGGACCTGTAAATTTCATGGCTGTTCAGTGTATGCGGTCATCGTGACAAACAATGCTCTCCCCTCCCAGGTATAGGTACATGAACAACATTTGACGCACATGACAGACGGTCTTAAGTGCACACTTACACAATCAAACAAGCCACGTCAGGGCAGCCGATAAAAGTAGGAAACTGTGCACATAGCAGTTGACATATGCGGGCAGGGATTTACATAACACGGTATACAGGATGCTGTCGAGAAAGCAAGAGATGAATAATGCTGACAATCACAAAATTCAAAGTGCCACACAATTTCAAGATGCCGGAAGCAGACATTGCAGAGCATCTCACCTACAGTGGTACGAAGTGGTAGAGATACTGCTTGGGCATCGGCGGGGAGGGGAAAGGGAATGTGAAGTGGAAGGAGGGATCAGCAGGATCAGAAAAGGATCACGAATCGAACTTACTTGTTATAAGCAAACCAAGTGTGATTCAGAAATAGGAAAGGTTAATGCTCACAATCGGCTTTGCCATCATATGTCCTATTGAATCTGCACGAAATCTAGGTGTAAATCCAGTTCCAAAGCAATCTTTCATTAGAAGACCACATCAGCGCCTCAGTCAAGTTTGCCTACTTTCAGCTTGACAACATTGCTGAAATTCGGGCATGTTTAGACAAGGATACCACACCTACCACATCTTAATTGGTCCGTGTACTCGTGATATCCTGTCACGACTTCTGTAACTCACTGCTTGCTGGCCTACCGGCCTGAGCAATCAGGCGCTTACAGATGGTACACAACTCTGCAGCTAGGCTTGTTTGTCATGAGCATTGCAGTTGCCCCATCGCATCACTTTACGCCGACATGCAATGGCTGCCAAAGGTTCTGTCACTCTCATTTAGGTCCCTTCATTCTTTGGCTCAAGCATACCTATCCGATGTTCTCCCCCACCAGGCTAAGCATAGTAGCACTTCCTTTTTGGAGTCTATACCTCGTGCAAACCTCAAACCCCCCTTTGGAGACTGTGCCTTTAGTTAGAATGCAACCAAATCCTGGACTCACTTCCGACTTGCAGTACGACATCACCTGACTTGAACACATTTACAACGATACTATAAACGCACTTATTTTTCACAGCATTTAGTGGGTCCCTGTGATTCGTCCTATATGTGCTTATGAGTGCTGACTTGGTGCATGGTGCAACTAATCGTATTTGCATGCTGACCCTGTGCATGCTACCCTTAACCATGTTATGCTTGCTGTCATTGAGCATGCTACCACAAACCATATTCTCATAAAACAAAATACTAGCTGATTTAACAGCCTCTTTTGTATAGTGATGGAAGAGCCATCAGGGCTATCACCACCGCTTGCAGTGGCGATAAAGGATCGCCAACCGCAGGATTCGAATCCACGACCACGGTCGTGAAAAGCAACCACCTTACCATGCTTCCATTATACGAAATGTAAAGTGCCTGGAAAGAGATTGAGCTCTCTGAGGGCACTATATAAAAAGTATTATTATTATTATTATCCATTGCCAGGGTAAATTTCACCTAGATGGCCGGCCAGCCCAGGCAATGCCACAAATGCTTCCACTCATGCAAGGCTCAGCCATGCTTGCATCCCTATTGCACAATGCCTCGTTAACGGGCTACTCCTCTCACTCCGCTTGAGGATAATCGAGCCAGGTTCGATTTAGCAAGCAGCAGCCATCTGGGACCGAGAGCTGCAAATGGCGCACTTACCTCATCGTCACTGCTTGAGCCGCTTAGAGAGCGTCGCCTGCCGCGTGAGTGCGTGGCGTTCGGCTGCGATGCCAAGGCAGCACTCTGCTTCTCTCGCTCATACTCTTGGTTGAGCAGGCGCAGGGCGGCCAGCTCGCGGAGTCGCTCCTCGCGAAGACGCCGCTCTTTCTCGCGAGCTGCACCCTCGTCGGCCGCCGATTCCTGCTCCCTCGAAGCTTTCAGCCTCTCCAGCTCACGCTGCCTTTCCAGCTGCTCTGGTGTGGCGCTGCTGCTGCCCAGCGAATCCTGGGTGAACACAAAAAGCGCCGAGGGTTGCCTACAGCCACAGCCGCTCGGCACTTGAGCAACGGCAGCGAACTGCCAGGCCACGAGCGCTGGCAGCTGCTCGTGGCCTGGCAGCGCTGGCCGAGTGGTGCAAGTCTGCTGGGATCGCATGCTCGCAAGCACGATCGCCCCTTTTACATCACTTCAATCACAGCAGCAGCTGCGCGAATTCGAGGCGTCAGGTAGAAAGGTCGACAGCGTGGCTTTGTGCTAGTGCACAACAGCATTAGCACGTACGACTTTGCTCAGGATGCTGTGCAAGACCGTGACTGCCAATGCTGCTCACAATACACTGCTCTGACTAGTTTGAAGCCTCTCACCACTGCCATCCTATGACCTGGTTTCGTCAAGCTACGGTGCCAAACGTCACGCTACAGTGGCAAACAAATGACCTCAAATCGGCTAAGGAGAAGTCTTAACAATGCTCCCAAGATTATCAGCTGTGAAAAGTCCAGTGAGCCACCTTGCCACGAAGCACTATAGCCACAATGTTCTCCCTCATGGCCAAACCTAAACTTTGGCCCACGAACCAGGCAAAACGGAACAGAAGGAAACAAGCTCAATAGTTCATGTCAGCATCTGCTTCGTCCTTCACGTCCTTATACAGACTGTAGTTGTGCAGGTTATAACATATCAATATCAAGTTAGCATCACTAAAATTAATTTGCTTTCTTTCTACTATTTGTAAAGTGACGAGAGAAAATGCAGTATTATTACGATCATTAATAACCCAGAAACCTAGTATCATACAAGTATCGATAAGTGATGCTTTACATAACATCAGGCCAAGCATCGTACCACCCGCTTTTCGGAATCCAACAGTCTACAAATACCTCATACAAACCTTAAATCCTTTGGAGACCATGCATTTAGTTCATATGCTCCCAAAGCCTGGAACTCCCTCCCGACCTGCGTCAGAACATCCCCTGACCTGACCACATTTAAAAGGAACCTAAAAACACACCTATTTAGGACAGCATTTAGTGGGTCCCTGTGATTCGTCCTTGATGTGCTTATGCGTGCTGACACTGTGCATGCTGCCACTAACCACATTTGCATGCTGACCCTGTGCATGTCACCCCTAACCATATTATTCATTTTGTTTGTTTTTCAAGCATGATTTTACTTACCATTCAATTGCATTTCACTTTACAGCAAATGTAAAGCGCCCAGAGAGAGATTAAGTTCTCTGAGGGCGCTTTATCAAGTGAATTATTATTATTATTATTATTATTATCATCTCAAAAGCAGGCATCCTACTAAGTCATGAATTGTAACTGCCAAGATAGTTTGACAAGACAGGCAACTGTTCCAAACGACAGAAGCAATTCTAAAATTCCCATTAACCATTTTTAGACATCCTTCCCAACCATTACACATAAAACCTTCAACTCACTCGGGAAAAATGGTAGCAGCAGCAATTGACTGAGCGACCTGACTACGAAGTCTGTACTTAGCCCTGGTCTGCTCTGCAGAAGTTGGACGCCGAGGGGGCTGGCATTTCCGGAGGATTGATGCACAGCATTTAACGGTGGATGCGATCAATGGAATTTCCGTCCTTCGTCACCAGGCATCAGATACAAGGCGGCAGCAGCAGCAGCAGCAGCAGCAGCAGCAGATCATTTTCACCGAGCTTGAGGCACACAGGCCTGCACGAGCAGTAGCTTACGCTGGGTGGTGGATGAGTCTGCAATCCGTGCCTGCTCTGCACCGTCTTTCCTGCAGACGATGCTACGGGTGGAGACTGCTGCCTCGAGCGGGAGAGGGCGGCAGCAGAGCCCACCGTATTCCGACGCGCCTGCAGGCGGCGCTGAGTCTCGTCCACTTGCCGCCGCTGCCACTCGGCCTCTGCCGTCTTGCACTGCTGCTCGAACATGGCTCGACTCGAGCGAAAGTCCATGGACTTCGACACCACTTCGCTGGCATCGTCTGCTGATGCCGGCGACAAGCTTCTCGGCTGAGGAACGAAACAAATTTTAGACACAAACAGGAAGCCACAAACAGAAGCCACACGACGAGCTGAGTGCACTAGAAGAGCAGCAGCTGCTGCAAGTGCTGGCACGAGCATGGCCGAGGGACAGCACAAAATGGCTGACACCATAAACGTCTGAAGGCTAAATGTTAAATTTCAAAAACAGGCAAGCAGCAGCAGAGTCCAGCAACCAGTGACATGAGCTCAGATGATGAAAGCCAAAGCCAAGGCATCGCACCAAGCGACCAAGCAATTCTATCATGTGCTTTTTAAGGATGCACTACAAACAGCATGCTAGCATGGCATGCCTACCAACGGCAGCCATGCGACTGCCAAGATTGCCCCGAGAGCAATGTGGGCGATAATGAGCACACCAATTAGTGGACACTCACGCCAGCATCGTCTCGAACGTCAAAGCCAGACACGCTCTTGCGCAAGGGCTGAGAAGCAGCCTCGGCATCGTCTCTTTGGACTGGTTGCGCAGACCTCGACGGTGGGCTCGCATAGCGCGCCCTCTCGCGAGTAGCTCGCAGCACATCGTCCTTGGTAACGACTGCTGGGGATCGAGGCTCCTGCTGGCCACCGCTGCCTGACGTCGACGATCGGTGGGCCATGCCTGTATCGAGAAAGAGAGAGTGTGAGTGAGAATGCTCGCACCTGGCTCGCCAACGCTCCCTTGCTCGGCCGCCCAGCAAGCTGGAGAAGGTAGGTGCAAGGCACCGACAGGCAGACTCGAAGGCAGGCGACACGCGTGCCAGGAAGCCACCGATGGCACCGATTGCAGACTGCGGTCATACTCGCACCGTCAAAGCTGTTCCGTCGACCGCTGGCAGTGGAGGCTGCCGAGGGGTTGAGATCGCCATGCCGAGGAGCAGCAGCATTCGATGCCGCGACTGCATTTGCTTCAGACTTCCTGCTAAGTTCGACGGCCTCTTTCCGAGTCATCTGCGAGCCGAGATCCACATCCGGGTGGGAGCCGAGCTCTTTGGGTGGCTGTGTCTGCTCAAAGCCCGTGTATGTGTAGCTTGGCATCGTCTCCTCCTTGCTGCTGCTGCCGCCGCCGCCACCGTAGGGCAGATTTCGACCAGAGCCTGCCTGCAAGTGACAAAGGCAGATTACCATGCGCAGTACCGCTGCCATTCGCATCTCGTCACTGAGCTCGAGAGGTGCACCACATCGGTCGTCGGTGGTAGAAAAGCATTCGATCCTCGGCAGTTCGCTCTCTCTGCCTCACTCCAACGGGTATGGCTGCTTGCAGAGGCGTTGCCTAATGCTTTGTGGTTGGTGCTATCAGCCAGGCTGCTGAGCTACTGCAAATGAGCCCGGAGTAGCTTGCGCAGCTGCATGACAGGGTGGAGAACGTGAGGAGGCCGCCGCGGTTCGACGGAGAGAAGCACGAAGTCTCGAATTAGCAAGGAAAGCACCGGCCGCACTTGCTTTTGGGACTGCAAGAGCAGCTGCACACGGCAACTCACCGGCTTGCCATCGACCCACCCGTCAGCAGCTCTGCCACTGCCCTTCAGCTGCTGCAGCTTCTGCTGCTCCCGGGCAATTCGTTCCTGCTCCTGCTGCAGTCGGTCCTGCACACACGGGAGCAGACGGAATCCTGTGAGCGCAGCTGGCTCCGGACCATGCATGGAAATTCAGCAGCAACTTGGTAGCCTGCATGGCCACGCTTGAGCCCAAGTCGCGTCCACGAGCTTGGGCGACCGCTACTATAAGGCTGGCAGAGCAGCCTGTGCAGTAACATGGCCTGCATGCACTGCAGGCCGACGGCTTGGACGTCTGCCCGGGATGAAGCAGGTAATCGATTCGCAGACAGCCAAGCATGGTCGCAAAGCAGCGATTCGCACACGTCTAGCAGGCTCATCGTGATGCTCGATGGGCCACGGTGACCTCCTAAAGGATTGTTTGGAGGGTGCGTTTCTGCTGGTCACTATTGCATGCAGCCAAGGAACACTATACCGAATACCACTCGGACGTCGTGCGTATAAACAGAACATCGTGCATGGCTGTTAGCCATCCTCACTTCAGCACAGCGTACTGCCACAACACGGCGTCACATTTGGGCGACCGGCAACAAATAAATGGACACCTAGAGAGTGCAGAGAGTGCAACTGCAGACGGCTTGGCAGGCTAGTCCGAGAGGAAACGGTAGCTCACGGGATGGTTGATGCTCAGGGAGGAGGAAGACAAGGTAAGCCAGGTTGGGGAGGAGGCGTCCAGGGCTGCTCGAGGCAAAATGTTCTACTGGGCACCACTGGATGGGGCGGGGCGGGGCAGAGGAAGTCATTAAAAAACGACGGACAAACCTGGCAGAATTAAGGAAACAAGGGAGCATAGATGCACGCCCTCACGAGCCATTGATGCTCATCTGTTGCGCATGCGTGAGCACTGCGGCCTACTACAAAGAAAGCAAGTAAGGGAGCAAGTTTTTCATACACTAGCACAGATAAGATAGCGAATGCAGCCTCTGCTTGCTGCAGGCAGGCGATGAGCAGCAGCAGCTAAGCATTGCGGCATCGTCGCCGGTGCTGCTGCTGCCACTCAGGTCAGTTGCAAGCTGTAGCCACGTAGCCGGCCTCGGCGTGCTACGGCAATCACACGGTGCAGCAGAGAGCTAGCCAGCCCCGAGTGCAGACGCTACTAGCTCGCTAATCGCTTAGCAGCCGCACACCCGTGCGTGCGCACGCTCTCGATGCTGACGCATTGGTGAGCAAACAGACTTGGACAATGAACTAAATCAATAAGCCACGCGAGAGTACCTCTTCCTCAGAGGAGGAACTTGCCTGAAATGACACGACAGGCAAGGCGGTACACGCGCATCAGCAGCAGCCTGCATAGCACCTGAACGAGAGCCGTCGGATGTGAGCAGCTAGTGGCACACTTTGACGCGTCGCCTTGGCGACCGAGAGCACGCACATGTGAAGCAGCTCTGGCTTGCCCAGAGCATCACTAATGGGTGGCACTCACACTCTTAGCTACAAGAGCCGTCAGGCAGGCATGATTGATTGCAATGACAGCGATCCTCGAGCAAGGTGTGAAGGCCGAGCTCGCGCGATCCTAGCTCCCACGCCGGCCTATAACGTGGCAGCGGTAGGCAGCAAGAGCAGGAGCAGCCGACTGCCCTACCTCCATCCGACGCAACTCGTCCTCTCTCTTGCGAAGCTCCCTTTCTCGGTCGTCGATGCTGCTGTCACGTGACAGCCTGGTCGCACCTAGGTGAGCAAAACCAAGAGTTACATTATTGCATGCTGCAGCAGCCGAGCAGCAATGCTGAGTCGAGCAGGGCTCGGGCTATTACAGGTAGCCTTGCTTGACATAGATGGCATGATTGCAGAGAATCATCTGATATCTGCAACGCCTAAATTACAGCTTACCACCCCAAGGTGACCGATCCCTGTTAGAAAGCAAGGATCTGTATTCAAGTTAGCACCAATGTGGCTAAACTGTGTGCCATATTTAAAAAAAATGCTAGCTGATTTAACAGCCTCTTTTTTGTATAGCAACAGAAGAGCCTTTACGGCTATCACCACTGCTTGCAGTGGCTATAAAGGATCGCCCATCGCAGGATTCGAACCCACGACCTCGGGGCCGAGGTCGTGAAAAGCAACCGCCTTACCTAGTAAGCCATTACGCCTCACCGTTTTACACAGTCCCACCGTCAATTCACCCATAGATTTCTATCCTGGCACCAGATTAAAAAAAGGATATAACCACATTGTATAGCCCAATCTATGGCCTGCACAGAGCTATCCTAAAGTTAACATATAGAATATCCACTAGCATATAGGATTACGACTTAAACACAGAAGGATTTGAGCAGTATGTATTTGCTCGACTATCAGGTTTTACCTAAACCTTCTATTGGACCTCAGTCGCAATGTAGGCTCTGCCAGGTAATTATTGGATTGCCAAGTATGAATCGCAATGATAATGGAATAAGCTAATGGACAATATGCCTACAATGAGGCTAAAACCCTGCAAACTCTTTAGAACATTATATTTTTGTCATAATAGAGTTTCAAGAAATAACGTTTCCATCGGCTCACAGCATAACGGTTAAGCTAAGCACCGAGTTTTGTGTAACCGAGAATTATCTATTTTGTAGGGGAAAACTCACGTCATTTGCAGATTGCCGAATTTGCAAGCTTTGCAAGGGATAAAAATACGGCACAGCACAAGGATAGGTCAAAAGACGTTCTGAAGCACATTTCCCAATTAAAACAGACTACTAGTCCTCCAAACCCGATTCCCACTGTCCTGCTTCTACGATGCATTGATCTGCTGCTGCCATGCATAACTAACATCATGCATATTTCATCAGTCTCGGGTCATGTCCCAGCACCTTTCAAAAAAGCTCTAGTCAGGCCACTCTCAAGAAAGCAACACTAGACCAAGAGACCTTGGAGTGACTTCCGCTCAGTCTCGCTTCTACTGTTCCTATCAAAGACACTAGAGCGAGTCGTAGCAAACGAGGTTAACTCATATATTAAAACTTCAAAAGTTGTTAATAAGCATCGACTTCAAGGTTTTGTCACTCACTTTTAGGTCCCTTCATTCTTTGACTCCAGCCTACCTATCAGATCTACTGCCCCACCAGTCTAAGCATCGTACGATCCACTTTTCGGAATCGAATCGTTTACCTATACCTTGTACAAACCTCAGATCCTTTGGAGACCATGCCTTTAGTTCGTATGCTCCCAAAGCCTGGAATTCACTTCCGACTTGCATCACAACATCCTCTGACTTGAGCACATTAAAAACCCACATAAAACCCATCTATTTACAATAGCATTTAGTGGGTCCTTGTGATTAGTCCTTTACCTGCTTATGCCTGCTGACACTGTGCATACTGACTAACCATACTCGCATAGTGATCCTGTGTACGGCATACCTAACCATGTCATGCCTGTTGTCATTGAGATTGCTACCACTAATCATTCGATCGTGCTTTCTATGCAGCAAATGTAAAGTGCCTAGAAATAGATTGAATTCTCTGAGGGTGCAACTCGAATTAATATTATGATTGTTATTATAATTAAGACCAAAGAGTACTGTTTCATACAGCAGTTGAAACCTTGTGAAGTTGCGGTGCCTTAAAAATGTTGCTGCAGACCTCGAACTACCATCAAGATCAAGCCACAAAACATTACTTTTGAGTTACAGGACTACTCAGCTCAATGTCTGAAAGCATAATCCCGGAGGCTATGCCGACAGGTTGTTGAAATTAAGGGAAGTTCAACGATATATTAGCTCAATAAAAGAAAACAAGCATGATACATGATAATTGCAGGAACATTTTTATTTTTCTTATTTCAACCAGCTCGAATGATTTAGGTAAAAGTACGCTCGGTATTTAATCGAAATACAAGTGAGTTGGTGGCTATCGAGGCAGCAGCCTCAGCCTCAGTCAAACACTTTTGCATTTGAGTGCATCTTGTTGTCCTTGGCAGTTCAACCCATAGGAAAAAAAGCAGAAGTCAAACCCCAATTACTGACAAATATTGTTCACTGACCTCGTCATCGGATCTCACTTACTTAGCACAAGAACGCCAAACAGTATCCGAATGCTCTTTGTGGTTCGTCCTTTATGTGCTTATGGTTGCTGACGATTTGCCTGCTGCCACTAACCATATTTCAATGCTGACCCTGTGCATGACACCTCTATCCATGTTATGATTGTTGTCACAGAGCAAGCTACCACTAACCATTCGATCGTGTTTCCATTGCAGCAATATAAGTGCTTAGAAAGGGATTGAGTTGTCTGGGGGCACTATAACAAATGTACTATTATTATCATCATTATTCTTATTACTGGTCACTGGATGCTAACAAGGGCTCAACATTCTCAAATGATATGCTACACTAGATGAGCACCGATCGACGGCATACAGCAGCCCATGCTTTTTATAGTCAATGAGATAAGTTATAGCCTTCCTACATTTCGTGCCCTCTTAGCAAGAGAGTCCGTCCTCGGCAAACAGTTGTCATTGAATAAAAAAGTACCTTATAATCGATGCATTAGCTAGAGCAAGCTCTCGATTTTTCATGAGTGGAAGCGTACCACGAATCCCATTTCTCGTGTCTCGCCCAAGCAGGCAGGGAGACCCATTATGCTGGCTGGCGAGCCTGCAAGCCTTTCGGCCAGGACGACCAGACAGGCATATTGTATTTGTGTTCCATGCCCCTCAGTGCAATTATGCCTTGGTGCCCTTGGGCCTTGATCATGTCTTTATCATTACCGTGTCCGGCTGCTTCTGTTGCTACACAAGTAGCTGACAGCCGAGTCAGGAGTGCAGCTGAGGTAGTGAGTAGCAGTTTAGAACCGCTGGAATGGATGTGCCATAGTCGGCAGCAGGAGAGTAGTTGTCATTGTGTAAGAATCGTGAAGCGTTTTCCATAGTCTAGGACCTGCTGAGCTAAAGCTTTTGTCGCCAACGGTCATTAAGTGGAGGAATGGAACATCTAACTTATTGTCCATACTGGACCTGAGGGCATGAGCTGGTGTAGCAGCTCAGTTAGGTATGGAGGAGCCAGGCCGTCCGTGGCGGCCTCGTGGGTCAGCGTAAGAACTTTGCTCTGTATCCATTGATCAATCGGCAGCCACCCTAACTCTTTAAGCAAATGAGAAACGTGGTCAAACGCTTGGGACTTACAAAATAGCCTTGCAGCCATATTCACAGCCATCTGCAGTGGTGTAGTTGCTTTTTTCGGTAGCCCAGCCAAAGGGAATTAAAATAATCAAGCCGAGACAGAACTAAGGAGCTAGTTAAATTTTTAGCAAGCCACCGTGGAAGGCAGCTCCTAAGCTTATATAGGGATCAGACGTAATGGCTAGCTATAGAAGCAGTTATTCGAAGGAAGCTTTTAAAATTGAGGCAATTGTCGAAAACAACACATAAATTTCGAGCATGTGGTGCTGGTCGCACAACAGCATCACCTATTAGAAGAGCAAAGCCTTCTAATCTTTGCCATCCAGCTGTTCCCTCTTACCTAGCTACTCACACCACGTGTCTTGTCAACAGAGGCACGAAATGCTATGCAATGTCCATACATTATTGAGAAGCATTGAGTAGGCCAGATAGATATTTGAATCAGCTGGGCTTACAGTCCAACACTGTCATCCGGTAGAGCTACTTTGCCAGTGCTGTCTGTTGAAACTCTTGGCTGCTTCATTTACCCTGGACACATTACTCACATTAATAATCCACTAAATAACGACTTCGTTAAGGGTATGTCACTTCCATACTTCAATGGGGTTTTTGAGTTTTGAGGAGCGGTTTTTCTGGTGACAAAATACACCGTGTAGCAGTGATGCGCTTCCACGGCTGGCTAAATAAAAATTCATTGACAGCAGTTAGAAACTGAGCTTGCCATCTACTAATCAAGCAGCTGAAACTGCATTTGCATCTGCTCATGCCACGTGCACAGACAGAGTCGTTGAGTGATCATAAATTTTAAAGATTCATAGGGTTGCGATCAATTGCTTTAGTGAGCCAACACCAGCCGACGAGTAAGGTACTTAGCTTGGCTTGCTCAACAGTGCCGGCTTAGGGGCTAGTGCTCCATGTCTGCAATTTTCTCACATCCACGTTGAGAGTGCAGCAGCTAAACTTTGCACTGATATATTTGACCGACTCTGCCAGTGTGGCAGTGCACAGTTTGACAAAACCTGGCATTGTAGCAATGTCAAGTTAAAGTTACAGGTTAGGTGATTTAATGACCCTATTTATAAATCTGCACATTAACGGCCATTGCAAACGATTGCAGTGAGCAACAAAGGATCGCTCACTTTAGGACTCGAACCCATGACCGAGGTCATGAAGAGTGGGCACTTTACCCTTGGGCTAAGACCGATGCTTTATGGTTCATTTAAAAGCATTACCTGACTAGGGATGTGGCATGCACAACTGAAGCCTTGTGACTAGGGTAGCTGCCGGGAAGATCAAGCCCAGTGGAATAAACTATTCAGTGATCATCAAGATTAGATAAACAAAATCAGCCTGCAACAACCGGTTCGGCTAGAGGTATTCACGGGTTGGAGGGGGTGGGTAGGTCGTGAGATGAAATCAAGCCAGTCGCATTCCCCAGCAGCCTGCCGAAAAAGAGCTTTACAATTTAGATAAGCCGGAGAAATCACCTCCATTTATATGGCTGCAGTGGCACCCGAGCATTTGATGCTTATTTGACATTCATGTCTGAGCCAGTCTTGTGGGTGACTATTTCAGTCCACTAGCCTGCTCTTCAAAAGCCTCGACTAAGGATTGGTGTGGGGGTGGGTGGTGAGTGGCCTTGCACAATTAGCATCAAGCTACCCCAAATCCACCAACCGTCATTCGTCAGCTTGAGTCCCGAAACAATTTTTCAATTCTTTGTCAGAATGCTTTTGTAAGCAGCTGGTGCAACACAACTAACTACCAAATACTCGAGCGATAGCTGTGTGCCGTGGAATGTGTAAGTGCAAGCTGTGAGCACGTGAAGCACCACGCCAGAGGATGGCCACTGAGGAGTGAGTCATGCTTAAGTGGCCGAGTCTCTCGTTCCTGTAGCTCTATGCCACTGCTCATTGCCCTGAAATTGCTGACGGTATTCTGATCGCTCCAACGCAGGCACTAAGCGCCCCAAAAACCTGCTGTCTCGACTGACGTACCTGAGAACCCAGTGTCGCCATTCGCAGATGACGAAGGGCTGGCCAGATGGAGCTGAGAGGACCTTCTCTGCAGCGGGCTCCTGCAGCAAGCAAGAGAGAAAGCGCATCGCTGTCGGCGTCACCTCTAGCGTATGGTCTCCTCCCTCACCAGTGCCTGGGGGGCGTGGCACGCCCCCCAGGCAACCAAATAGCTGAAGCCTCGGCCGGCGCCTCACTCGGACACGTCGGTAGGCGAGTACTTCTGCTTCAGCTCTTGCAGCTTCTTTGCAGCTCGATCCCGAGCTTCCCTGTCCTACAGCAGCAAAGATCCAGCGTGCAGTGTGGTGGCGGGAGGCATTCGCGGTAGGTCGATAAGAATACCGGCAGCTGGGGCTTGCATTCTATGCCGGCCACTCCAGTATGCTGGCTAGGCATGCTGGAAGCAGACACTGGAAGCAGGACGGTGGCAAAACGCTATCGTTACACTATGACAGCCGGTTAGTTTCACAAGGCCAGTGAATAGGACAGCAGGATAGTAGCAGCACAAAAAACTACCTGAATGTAGTTAGACACAGCGGCAGGGCAAAGTGGTCATCCAAGCATGCATGCCTGTGTAAGATGCTCACTAACTCACTGATGACAGGCGATCAAGCAGTGCTTGATCGCCTGTCATCAGTGAGTGAGTGAAAAACACCCACCGAGTGGCCTCAGCAGAGCACACAGCTTCAGCAGGCAAAGGAGTAAGGACTATAGTTACATGCAAGTTAGATAGGTCAAGCTTGGCCGGTGCCACGCCCTTGCTTCCATGTCCGCTGCCAGCAGAGGCGCTGCCGCTGTCGCCCTCCTGAAAGAGCAAACGCTGGGGAAGTGCAGCTGCTCGAAGGCTAATGAAGGCTCTGCAATGCGCTCCACACGTCGTGCCCATCCTCGACAGCCGAGCGTTGTGCAACACGCTTCCGGTGTTGCCTGAAGCAAACACCAACACCGTAGTACGCACACCAACAACAACCTCCATGCACAAGTGCACGCATCACTCGTGCTTCAACCTCCGCGCCTACCTTTTGCTGCTGCTGAAGCTCAGCCTCAGCAGCCAGGCGCTGATCATCCTCAAAGTTCTTTCGGAGCAGCTGCTGATCGCGATCGAACTGAGCCTACACGCAGGGGCAATGAGGACTAGCATGGCAGCACGTCCAAAGCAGCAGCAGCAGCAGCAGCAGCCCGATGACCGCAACACACTGCACTAGGAGTGCCTGCACGATTGGTTTGCATCACCTGCCAGCTCGGCTTGTTTCACGCTTGCCAAAGGGTCTGCGAGACAGTGAGACGCTCGTGCCCAAGCACAATACGCTAGCGACTGCCAGCGCACGATCGGCAGCACTGCCCTCGGGCACCTGCCAAGAGGTGTACCTGACTGAGCTCTTCCTGCTGCTTTGCCCACTCCTCCATCCTGCGTCTCTCCTCGCCATCGTCACGAGAACCACGAAATTTCGACCCGCCGCCACTGCGACAGAGAGGGGCACACCACAGCATGGAGTGATGGGGGCCGATTCGATGCACCAGCCAGCATTCACATCAGAGAGAGAGAGAGAGAGAGAGAGAGAGAGAGAGAGAGAGAGAGAGAGAGAGAGAGAGAGAGAGAGAGAGAGAGAGGAGAGAGGGAGAGAGAGAGAGAGAGAGAGAGAGAGAGAGAGAGAGAGAGAGAGAGAGAGAGAGAGAGAGCGAGAGAGAGAGAGAGAGAGAGAGAGAGAGAGAGAGAGAGAGAGAGAGAGAGAGAGAGAGAGAGAGAGAGAGAGAGAGAGAGAGAGAGAGAGAGAGAGAGAGAGAGAGAGAGAGAGAGAGAGAGAGAGAGAGAGAGAGAGAGAGAGAGAGAGCAAGAGCTCACCTGAGAGACCAGCTGGCAGACGCCTCAGGAGCCGGCGGCTGGTAGTGAGAGGAACTGTGACCACCGCTCAGCCGGAGCTCCGAGACTGATGTGAAAGTCTTCCCTGGCCCATCGGTCCGATCGTCTGGCGTGGCACCTCTCAGCAAGGCGACGGGCATCTGTGAGCCACGTCTCTCGATAGCCTGGGGGTCAGCTGCTGATGAAACAGCGTCTCTCTCCTCCACAGGGCGGTAGCGGAGGGTTCTCTCACCCGTGTCGTTGTCAATGTACTCTTCGATCTAGAGGGGAACAGCCAAACCCTCCACGTGCAGCACATACAGTTGAAATTCGACAGAAACTGGAGCAGCAGCAGCTGCTGCTGCTGGTTGCTACACATGCATTGGCTGCACATGCATTGGTTGCTACACATGCATTGGTTGCTACAGCATGCAGACTACATGATACGAAAGGCCTTGCACAACAGTGGTAGTGCTTCCGAGAGGGAATCAAGTCCTTACTGTGTGCGGTCGTCCAGCATATGCATCATTTTAACTTCATTCTAAGGGTTTAGGTACAATGTGTGCAGAGTACTTCAGTCTATACCGATCGATGGAAAACTATCATCGGGTGAGCTTATGTGTGATACCCAGCTTAACTCTAAGTTCAATGTCCGCTGCTTTTTATACTGTATTTAGCCAATCTTTCCATGCAAAAACAAGTTCAATCCCTTGTAACGAAAGTGGCACATGTGCGGATCCGTGCTACATATTACTTCTCCTTTAAACTAACCAAATTTTCAAAACTTCTCCAAAGGGACTTTAACAAGCAGTGTCCAAAACCACGTCAAGAATTGGTGGCGTGACCAGTCCAACGTATGGTACTACCACTTTTACTTTGCTTTACTTTACCTTTACTCTGCAAGTTACTATGTTAGAACCAACGACTGCATAGATACTTTACCCGGCAACACATTTTTCATCTTATAAACCACTTCTTCTCTGTATTCTACAGATATGAACACGGTCAACTTTAGTTAACATAAATAAAATAGCAGCTTTAAAAGATATAATAATAAATCAGAAAGTACTGATGCCAATTGTTCAATATAATAATAATAATAATAATAATTAATAATAATAATACAATTAAAGATGTCATTGCTAAGGGATCTTTCTGTGCATGGGCGAAATTGATGGTGCTCATTCAAAAATAACAACGTTTTCATTTATCTCCTTCTTCTGCTAACCTCAAGCAGTCGATTCAAGCAAATATAATCCAAGTCCTTAATTTTTACTTCTTCAAAGCAGAGCCCACGGAAATCTAAATGACGGGTTTAATTAGTGTTTGGCATTGCTGTTTTACATTTTCCTCTAGGTCACAAAAGTACACAAAAGTGCCACAGCAAATAATCGGTCCTGGGCCTTACTCAAGGGTGATTACTAGTCACGACCCTCCCAGGTCGTGGGATCGGGTCCTGCAGCAGACGATCCTTAATTGTCCACTGCAAACGGTGGCGATTAAGGCTCTTCTACCACTACATACATGAGGCTGTCGGGCCTTTGAATTACAGTGTACCGTTGTGACACAAGACCAGAAACCAAGGCAAGAATTGGCTCATTTAAAGTACACTTGTGTCATCAATTCCCGAGTACTGCGCAGTCACTTGCACAGTGGTATTTGCTCATACACACGATCAGCATGAAGGCCGAACGCGAATGCCAGCTGTGCTTTCGGCAAGCGCAGTAAAAGTCAGGCAGACTTTCGCCCAGTCTCTACCGGTTCATCCTCAACGCCATGATACAAACGGCATCAGTGGCCCAAAAGGCTCTCGGTACGCTCATCAGCACTGACCACGGGCCTGTGGCACAAGCAGTGTCCTAAAGCTTGTCTGGCTCTGCCATGCGCTGCCCGAGCTGGAGGTCATGGCCACTTCGTGGCAGTGGTAGAGCAAAGAACAGAAGAGAGCATGTGCTCCATCCACATTAGCAAAAGCTGCCCTAGTTTGGCCCAGGGATTAAGTTGCTTGCCTTTGACGACCGAGATTGTGGGCTCAAGCCCGTCGGCACATGTAAAATTCCTGAATTTCCCTTAGGCTGCTACACAAATAAATTACATGCAAGAACCTCTAGCGACGGTTTATAAATGTTTATATATATATTTATATATATATATATAACATACACACATTTATAACATTAACATACACACATATATATACAAATGTGTGTATGTTTATATATATTTATATATATATATATATATATAAACATACACACATTTATAAACCGTTACTACAGGTTCTTGGTTCGAGGCTGTTAGCTGCTTGCAGGCATGCATAACAGCCGAGCACAATGCTATAAATCATGTATTAGCACCTGCATACAGGACTTTTGTTACCATTCGATTGGCTGCAAATGCTTGGTAGGCCACACACCTTTATCTTGGCTTCATCGAGCTTTCACAGCTTGTACAGGGCTCATCTATGAAGGTTCAGGAAGGCAGTCGATGCCTAGCAGGGGAGAGTGTGATAAAGGAGAGAGAGGAGAAAGAAGAAAAAGAGAAAGGAAGAGAGAGAGAGAGAGAGAGAGAGAGAGAGAGAGAGAGAGAGAGATAGAGAGAGAGAATAGAAAAAGAGAAGTTAAAGATAAAAAAGAGAAAACATGAGATGTGAGCAGCAGATATGGTACAAGCAGCAAGGTCGTACTGATGCAATCAAACAATCGCTCATCATGGTTTAACTTGCTTGATGGGCTCAAGCTAGCCCGACATTCGGGTTCTTATTTTCCCGAAATGGCCACAAAAAAATTTGACCGACAACCCGGAGTTTTTGAGCAGACTGCTGCATCAATGGTACAAAGCAGGCAAAATCTTGTCACACGGCTCCTACTAGGCTGACATGTGTGTGAAAAGCTGACCAGCGAGGGCAGTTACCGGCAAACTTGGTCCCGGATGGTTTGCTAGGTGACTGGAATCTATGGTTGGCACATTAGTTTCAAAGTGATGCATAAAGCAGCACAAATATGTGGATGGCTTGAAAAGCCGTTAGTCACCTCACGGTACAATGAGAGACCTCGAAGATGTGTACAGCTGGAAAACCTTAGCGATGCATGCATTTAGCCTGTCTGTCTGTCTGTCTGTCACCTGAGCCTGCCCAATTATAGACAAAAGGGCAGCATGTAGAAGGACATCAGGAGACTGAATGGCCTCCATGGAGGGTGCTGGTAAGCCGACAGCAGCAGCAGAGGGGAACCAAGGGCATGCCACGGGCCAGAAGCCTGGCCAGAAGCCAACTGGCAGCTCGACCACTGCTAGAGATAGGCATCGACCTATCCTATTCACGTGGGTACCTACCTACCCGACCAGGAATCGCTGCCCCGAAATCCTCAGCTAACCCGAAGCAGATGAGCAGGTGCACATGCTTGCACTGCAGAGGCATCTGAGAGGATATGAGGGCAGTGGCCAGAACCTAAGCTATGCCCCAGAGGACATGCACAACTGCTCCAGCCTATGGTCTTACACATACATTTACAGGTACATAGCATAGGCACACACACACACACACACACACACACACACACACACACACACACACACACACACACACACACACACACACACACACACACACACACACACACACACACACACACACACACACACACACACACACACACACACACACTAACACACACACTAACACACACACACACACACACACACACACACACACACACACACACACACACACACACACACACACACACACACACACACACACACACACACACACACACACACACACACACACACACAAACACACACACAGAGCTGCACTTGTGTATGTTCAGGCCGTGCAGCTGTGTGCAGTCTTGTAACTTGTAGCTCAACCACTTTGCAAGTTGGGTGCGGTTTGCATGATTTTCTACATTGCAAGGTAGCCAGCCAAAACCGGGTCACACTGCAACGAGTAGCCCGGATTGAGCAGTATTGTACCTACTGTTTATAGAATCGACTCACCAACCCCACCCAACCCCCAGTGCCGTGTGCACTTGAGCAAACGGACCAGTCACATTATGGATATGCTTTATGAATCTGTTCAAGCTTCAAAACCTAATCTACAATGAGCAAACAAACGAAAGAAAAAGCTTTCAATGTAATGCAATGCAACGAATCTCTGTCTGTAACTCCACAAAGTCATAAAGACTATGTGGGGGGCTACACAGGAGAGTTTTATCTATAGCACACTCACAGCCTAAGCGGCTTTCGGTTCGCATTCGGTAGCCAACAGACTTCGTCTCACGCAACAAAGAGAAAGTGGGAAGCATAGCAGTCAGGAGAGTAGTTGAGGTAGTGAGTAGCATCGAAGTTGCAGCTCAGGACTGCTGAAAAGGATGAGCCACAGTCGGCAGCAGAAGAGTCAATAAAACCAAGAAGCCACGACTCGGGGCGAAGTAAGAGATCGGACACTAACCACATGCCGGTGCTCCTGGACAGGACCCGAGCATTCAACTGGACTGCTGCACTGACTGACTGCTTAAACTTACCCAGGCCCACTGGATAGCTTTCAGTGCAACAGGCCTCGATTAGTGCTAGCTCAGTTGCCAGTCACTGGCCGGCATTCAGCACAGCACACAGTTCACACTCACTTCCAAAGCTGTTCCACTTGCTGACCGGGGGTATCTGCATACCACAGTAGGTGCTACCTCCAGGATGGGCCTGCCAGTTCAGCACAGGGAGAGGGGGAGGTAGGCGGGCAGGCTGTGACCAGCTGAAGCTTCTTCATCTGCCTGGTCTCATCGGGAAATCGAGGGCCGCTGCTAGTGTTCCATTGCTGACAGCCACCCAGTCAGCTAGCTGGTCAGCAAACCACTGAGCACCGATGCACAGGCATCCTGTTCACCCAGAACAGCCACCAAGAGAGCAAGAGACGCCCCCCCCCCCGAGCAGCTGCACAGCACCCAGCAGTACCAATACCAACAGCAGCCACTACCGAGCAGCTGCACAGCGCCCCCTCCTTGCCAGTGGACATCTGTAGGCAACAAGCCACCACCAGTAAAGCTCGCACGATGCATGTATTAGGAATTGCTCGCCGGCAAGGCTATCACAAGAGAACAAGCTAGCAGGAAGAGCAAGCATTCAAAGCAAGAGCGTGAATGCCCGCCGGCCTTGTGCGGCCAGCTCGGCCCACATCACCCAGCCCAGAGCTCGGTCAGCCATGTGCAAACGTATGAGCACAGGCCCCTGGAGGGGGTAGGGTAACCTGCTTGCTGCTGCACTCACCTGCAGTGGCTTGAAACAGACGAAAATGACAAGCTAGACTAGTTGCCGGACCGGGCGAATCTAGAGGCAAACTAGGGGAGGGACGGGAAGGAACAGCTGCAGCATGCTGAGAAAGTCCAGCAGTAGGGGGGGGGGTCACAACTAATCAGAACAGCTGAGCCTCCCAAGAAGAAGAGCTCGAACAGCCCCACTTCAGCCAAAGCTACCAAGCCAAGCAGCTCGAACTGCATGTGGTTGTACTAGCAGCCCGAAGCAGCCAACAGAAGAACGACAGATAAGTAGAGCAATAGCCATATGCAAGATTGGGGTGGGGACAATTGCTGCCCTGGAAATTTGCACATAAAGACGATTTCCCAAACCTCTCCAGGCATGCACATGCCTTCTGGGAAAAAACTTTCTATAGTGTATGCAGATGCTAACCGGCTGAATTGGCAGAGACACTTTCGGCAGAGGGGTGGCAACTATTCGAGAGGTTAAAAACAAATAAAACAAAATCTTTTGCACAGCACATTAAGAGAACTTAATCTTTATCTTTATTCAGGCACTTCAAATTAGCCACAGGGCTCGAGCCCACGACCTCGGTCACAACAATGCATTCACCTTGGCCTCGGTCGTTAAAGACCAAGAGCACCTCAACACCTGGGCCAAACCAGGACAGCAGGTTGCTAATGTCAGCAGTGTCAGCGATTCATAAGCAGGGTATACATTAGAGCAATGGCAGTGAGCAGCACAGCAGCAATTCCTGAGAGCATGCAGAGAAACGAACGAGTCAGCGACTGCCTTTGGCTGGAACACGGCTAGCGATGTGTGAGAACAGCAGTGACAGCTCCACTCTCTGTCACAGCCCTTCACCAGAGCAGCAGCAGCACGGTGCAGTGCACTGCACTTACTTAGCATTAAGCCGAAGGGCCGGTGACACAGTCTCATTAAATCAATTTAAGCAAAGAGCTGGCTGCCCGAGAGCACGGACTGACTGCTCCGTGCTCTCGGGTAACACAAAGATCTACAGCAGAGGCAGGCCAGCCACGAACCCATTGCTGCTGCCCCCCCCCCAGTGCTGTGGCGTTGCAGCGAGGCAGAGCCTTCCTCAACCTCGTGCGAAACAGCACATCACGCCGGCTGGCAGGAGACAGCTGACAGCAAAGCCGAGTCCACTTCTAAACACAGGGGCGGTCGTACAAGTGACTCCCACCCCTTTCTGCAAAGGGCGGCTGCCTCTAACATTAGGGAGCGAATCGTTCAAGCTCGGAGCTGCTCTCGGAGCTGAGAGCAGCCAGCCTAACTGGCTCCCGAGTATCGGCTATCGAACCGGGCACAACACCACCCGACTGGTAGGCCATGCACCTGCGTCCCTACTCCAGTCTCACACAGGCACTGAAAACACAAACTGGACCCGTAGGCATCCAGGGGGGGGGGGCAGGTCTGGCAGACGGCTCGGTAATCGGACTCGATTGCCGCCAGCCTTGGAATGCTGAGGGCCTCGGCTCAACTCATTCAAAGCGGTCGAGCCCAGCCACTGGCGCCACGGCGTTCCAAGCATCGAACGAGAGGTGGTCACCTACTACTAGCCACACTGGCTGCCGCTACTAGCGCCGGCTTCCGAGCACGCAGCCGCCAAGCTGAGGTAGCGACCGAGCTCGAGCCCAGCAGGTGCCCGCCCGAGCTACGGCCTGCCCTCCACATTGCCACTGCACTTCGCAGAAAATGCTGCCGATTCGCACGAAGCGTGCCCTAACGAACAACACCGGCTGGGCATAGCGCTGTCGTAAACTGGAGGATAACCGGGCATCTCTTTTATTCTTTTACCCGAGTCCGTAAAAATTAAACTTACCCAAGAGTCGGAGTTGCCACAGCCGGCAGCGGTCTGAGTCGGGTGGTTGGCACCTGGCAGGCCGAGGCAGTAAATGACACAAAGGGAGCCGGCCAGGCGCCAACGCCGGCCCCGTCCACCGGGCGGCGGCGGTGGCAAAGCGGCTGCTGCTGCCCTCTGGGGCAGCGCTCGATCGTCAACGGTTCGGTGCTGAAATCGCTCGGCAGTCGCTAGCGGCAGCGCTGATCCGCCGAGCCGCCGGCTCCCTGCAGCCTACCTACCTACTACGAGAAGCTGACAGCCCGGTAACCACAGGCAGCCTTTCGAAGGCAGCGTCGGGGTCAGGTCAAGCTACGGCTCCTTTACGTGAATGGCTAATCCAAAGTCGTGCGCCGACGGCTGGCTGTGTTCCGCGGGTCCTGGGCTTTCGGGAGCAGCCGTCCAGCAAGCCGACGCAGCCACAGTGCAGCCCGGCTCTACTTCAGGCAACCAAACGAGCGGTACGGTACGGGCGGGGCTCCCAAGCTGTGGATGCTAACTAGAACTTAATTATAGCCGTCGGCTGCGTCCGGGTAGGCCGCGAGCTGCGGCAGTCGGACCAGTGGCCGTACCAACAGTAGCCACTACTCAAGTATAACCGTCACCTTTATGAGCCTCACGACCGGCAGTCAAGGCATAGCCGGTGAGCAAGCCCGAAGCCTTGGACTAGCAAGCAAACTCCGCCCCTCCACCCAAGCACAGCTCCACGGTTCGTCAGGATTACAGCCGGTCGCCTAAGCCACCACAGCCAATAAGCAGCTTCATAAATCAACCCGAGTTTCCAAGCAACCGCGTAGTTGCAGCTATTTGGACGCGAAGGGATCCTCAGCGACCTCTCATGAAAATGTGCTTTACTCGTCGGAGTAAAGCTAGATAGGATATATATATATATATATATATATATATATATCCTATAGCTATATATATATATATATATATATATCCTATCTAGCTTTACTATATAGTATATATATATATATATATATATATATATATATATATATATATCCTATCTAGCTAGCTTAACTCCGACGAGTAGTTGGTTCTTGCTTTGACGACTCGGGTCAACTTTTGCTTTGCCTCAGCACCGTGTGTAGCCCCACCGGCCCTGCTTGCGACACCGGGGTTAAGGATATAGGGTTTAAGGTTCATTTTATAGGATATATATATATATATATATATATATATATATATATATATATATAGAGAGAGAGAGAGAGAGAGAGAGAGAGAGAGAGTGAGAAAGAATATGAGAGAGAGAGAGAGAGAGAGAGAGAGAGAGAGAGAGAGAGAACGTGCACCAGTACAAAAGCAATGACATAGGCTGATTATCTAGAAAGCAAATTTTAAATTGCATGAACAAGGTGGGAATCAGAAATGATCAGTTAAATTGGATGAAAAATTGGAAATATAGGCATTCAAAACATCCCGCATAGGCACCATTGCAAGCAGCATTGGCAGCTCGTGAGTGACACCGGCCCATTAAATAAATGACAGGTCATCAGCTGCTATGCACCCTTCCCATGGCTTCATCAATCTCCAATGTACTATATAGGCACGGTAGGCAAACAGGTCCAACAACAGTTGGCTTGCCAATGACAGTAACTAACATTAAAGGGAAGGGATTGGGTTGCAAGGGAAGGAGATGGTATCACAAATAAAATCAAAGCTGACAATGACAACAACTCAATAACTACAACCATAGCATAATTAAAGGTGACATGCACAAGGCCAGCACTTTGTCAGCATGATGGTTAGTGGCAGCCAATGCTGATAACTATGGACCATATTATGGATTACAATTGCCTGCTTCCTGCTCTTCCTATCAGGAGATAGTACCACAAATAAAATCAGAGCTCAATCAGCTGGCAAACCCAAGCTGCTCCAACCCAAAGCACGGCTCTGTGGGCAGAGCACCATGAAGGAGTGTCACACTAAGTCACCCATCCAGTCACGACAAATGCAAGACAGCTTTTCGAATCGACCTCGACTACCATAGTATTAGGCTTAGAAGTCGGAATGCCAAACCTACATGCAGACAATCGTCTTGAGAGCATCAAGCAGCAGCATGAAACAAGCACCCACAAGGCCGAGAGGTAAATATATTTGGACCATCTATGGGTTGTGGCTTACCTGCCAAGCAACGAGGGAGTGAGCTAATCCCAGCTGACAATGCATAGGTAACACAAACGTCACAGAAATGGGTCAGCTACCTGCAGGTCAATAGCCAGAATTACTGGCTTAGTCTATGCCTGCTGTGAAACTCAATATCAGCAGGAACACTCGCGGCTTCAGCAAAGCGCTTGCTGCTCTGCCCCACACACGTACACGAGCATGTGCGTGCAGAACAGAGTGCAAACATACAACACGTACTCACACTCACTCACATGTACACAAGCGACACGTCCAGGCAGCAGCAGGACACACACACGAGGATACTGGAAAAAAAGCCCAGAACTGTTCCAAAAGCTGAGCTGAACCAAAAATATTTGTGACATTGCCAACTGTAAAGCTTAAACACTTAAGGATCCTTAAAGCAGAGCTGGTCATCCAATGCAGACACGATTATCTGGGCCTTCTGGCTAAGCTGTTAACCAAAACAACATGCTGGCATGGCACAGCCAAGCC
Organism: Cristatella mucedo; assembly: GCA_009760855.2. NCBI lineage: Eukaryota > Metazoa > Bryozoa > Phylactolaemata > Cristatellidae > Cristatella > Cristatella mucedo. The sequence continues at coordinate 8,162,490 of WPIO01000012.1, forward strand.
TGCAATTTTGCTGAAGCCAGTGACACAATCTTAGACTTGATACTTTGCATTCACATACTATGCATACAAGTGCTCAATGCATATGCCCACATCGGGACCAGTGTCCAACTAAGAAACGGTGTCTACTTTGAAGTCACTAAGATATCACGTGCTCATTTTATTACAGGCAGCAAGTGGAGCCTCTTCATGCAATACCGGCATATAGCGATGCAGCAGCACGTGACAATTTAGCCACAGATTTCAGCAATCCTGTACACATGCGAAAAAGGAATCACTTACCGACACTTGTCCTGCTGGTACTGAAGCTGCAAGTGGTGGTGTCGAGGTCGCATAATCCTGCTCCACTCTAGGAGGACCTGAAACAACGTGCACGGTTGTCACCAGACGTGCTGAAATCCCAGCACTCAATGGTTTCCACAAAGACCCCCTAGAGCAGATCTGCTACTGCAATGCACTATTATAACTTAGGATCTTGTTACCACCCATTACGCTTGCTTGTAGACATAGGTCCTGGGAACCCTTAAAAACCACACATGTGTGTAGAATAACATGGCGTATGGTGGTGAGAACAAAAGAACGTCTATGGGTTCGCATTGAGCCGGATCTTGCAATCTTGCTTTGTCTTGCTAGTACATTGCAGGCGTATGGTTGTAAAAGCATTGCGTTTTAAAACAGTGCTAGGAATTGGCATTCTTGCATGCAGCTAACCAACGTTACCAGAGCACATAGCAGTGTCAGCAACGCCTCATCCCAAATGTGAGTGCGTAATGCACCAAAAATCCAGGGAACAAGGAAAGTGATCACATAATAGACCACGCAATCAGATAAGCTGGTGACCTTCCGGCTCTTTACTTCTTGGCCCAAGCTCCATATCAAGTCGATTGTAGGCTCACCAGCAGCACAAATTGCTCAGCTCAGGCATATTCCCCAGGAGTACCATCCACTGTTGCTATCCACTCATTAAACTAGTGCCATTACTATGCAGAATGGGCAGATTTTATCATAAAATATTAACGTAGTTAGAGACGCTCCACCTAAAAGCTGCGATCAAGGGATACCGACCAAAGGATACAGATCAAGGGATACCGTAAAGAATAACAGCACGGCTAAAAAAACAATGCTACCACTGGCCATAACTGGTGACACTCACCGACATGCTGCTGTTGCTGCACCTTTCGCACGATCAACGTGAGACTACCAGAACTCCGACTCGCTCTGTTAATAATCGTCATGCAGTGTCCACGCGTTTTGTCGTCTGCTCTCTCATTGTCGATCTCGATAACCTCGTCGCCTTCTTCGAGGCCAGCGGCATCGGCTGGGCTGCCTGATGAGAAGCAATAGAAACCTTGCAGGTCTAGATCGGTGTGCCTGAGTGTCATACTGAGCACACCGAAGCAAGAGAAGTCACTGCCCTGCTGCACAAAAGAGGAGGCAAGCACAGTAGGGTGAAACTGCTTGCTTGGGAGCCAGCAAGAGCGATCGATCAATGACCAGTTGGCCTAAGTATGCTAGCACTGCTAGCATGGCAAACGCAAGGAGGGGGAGGGGTTGACCTGAATGGCCAGCATTGTTACAGCCACTCGAACAGAAGTGCTCAGTTTAATGCAGCAGCTGGTAAAAAGAGATCCGGGAAGATATCCGTGGTCAGCGATACTGTAGGCAAACAATAGCTGTGGCTGATCGACATGCACAAAGCCACCAGCCCAGGCTGAGAGGGGTGGTGTGGCTGCTATCTTCCTTAGCAGACAATGCAGCAACCAGAAATGCTATAGATGGGCAGGGCTTGAGATGCTGCTGCAGGCCCTGCTTGCCACAATCCAAGGCTGGCAGTTGGCCGGACGTCTCACAGTGGCGCTGGTGGAGCAGCCAGCTTGGAGCTGAGGTTCCCAGACATTGCACAGGGGGGGTTCTGATTGCCGGGGAGGGGCATTGCATGGGGGGAGGGGGGTTCAACGACCCAACAGCACTTTGCTCTGCAGAACGAAATCATACCAGGGCTGACGAACTCGACGGTAACTGGCTCAAGCTTGTCACTTCCTCCTCTGAGACTCAGGCCGAAGCCGGCAGGCGCCGATGAAAACGAGTCGAAGCTGATCCTGTACCTGCCGGGAGCCTGCAAATGACGACCGTTGCAAGCATCGCCCAGTCACCACTGGGTAGCTCGTGTAGCTACGGTCGTCGGCCGAAGATGGACGAAAAACACTTACCAAGCATGCCACGTGACACTGGCCTGCTTCATTCCCGCCACCAGTATCGGTTGCCGACATCCCGTCAGAAGAGTCTTCGGCAGGTAAAGAGAGACCAAGTTATTAAATTGTCAATCAAAAGAACAGGCTCCATACCGAGTTATGCCACCACGATACAAAACAAGAAGTCATTACGTATGATCCTCCTGCATAGTTTTGCAGCAGGTAAGCTGTGAGTGACACTTACCAATTTCTCGTTCGATGTTACCATTGCCCAAGACCTTTTCGCTACTGGCATAAGAGCCGTCAAGCTGAAACCAGATGAAGTAAGGGTCGGAGCACAAAACATTCAATGCAACATAAGGGCTCATTGTTGACGTGATTTTTAGATATACAGTGATAAGGGGTGTAGCCTGAATACTTTTAGCAGCTAGCACAAGAGAGTTTTAAAAATACCGTAGAGTGATGCAACTCGCAAAAAGCAAGCCACCTCTATAATACCCCAACTGACAAGATAAATAGCCTAGGCAGACTAATTAAAAGCAAGATTATCAACTCACTTGAAGTAGCAACTCTTGGCTCGAAATATAAAGCCAAGAATAATAAGTTGTTTAACCGTGTTGCTATTCACAAGTGACACTTTAATTTCACCTGCTCTGCAAGTCGAGGAACTAGCCCCCACGAGCCACTTCAAAGAGGTGACTCTAAGCAAAGTCCTACAAGGGGCAAGCAACACACCAAGATTGGCAAACTGCATTGCAATAGACTCATACCTCTACTCCATATCTGGATTGCTCGTTGGCAAGGCCACAGTCTCCATTCAAGCCACTGTCTCCATCATCGTCCGGTGGATATTTCATGTATGCACTGCTCCGCTTAGATCTACAGCATTGACACGAATAAGTGCCAAGAGCACTAATTCCACACACTAATCACATAAGGCTACCCGATGTTTCTTTGTGGTAGCAACAGATAGGACAAAGATACTGAGAAATGTGGAGAGATAAAAAACAGAAAGGGACACACATAAGGAGAGGGGGGAAAGGAGGGAAGGCGAGGTTGGATGAGAGGCTGGTGAGAGGCAAGGAAGGGAGGCAGGGGGATAAGGAGGAAGAAGGGAGACATAAAGTCGCATGAGGCTATCGAGAGATGAATGCACGAAACATGCTTAAGTCATGCAACCTGACAAGCAGTAGAGAGTTGGTGGCATTAGGTTGGTGCTTGCTCGAAGCACATAGATCAGCGCCGAATGGGATAAGCTGCTTGGCTAATTTCGCCTGCTCCGGCTGATTCTTGTACAAGCAAGTTTCGAATCATCAAGGGTTTGAATCCTATCCCTGATGCCCACCTTGTATAAGCCTTTTAAGCTTATGCTGAAGCTTCAAGCATGAATTATCATTTGCTGGTCAAACAGATTAAGATAGATACAATTCCAGGTTCAATGTTATTTCTTTTGCTATGGATAAGCATGTGCAGCAACGACACTTGAAGCAGCATACTTGCCGAAGATGCATGCTTAGGGAACAGTGGACAAGCGCGATGACCAAACCGAAAACCAACGATACTTGGCTCAAAGTTGACAAATGGATCGTAAAGAGGTCGATCCGAGGCAAAGTCCGGCTTCGGTATATTGTGTACTCACATTCGGCGTTCTCCATCAGAATAAATGGAAGTATCGTCCATCGATGACTGTGCCTGAGATATCGACTTGCTTCGTCGGCGTTCCTTCCACGAACTCAGGTTCTTTTTGACAAAAACAAACGAAAGTCATGTAGACGATGCTATCAAAAGCATTAACATCACACTCAATTCTCTTATAGTCACCACCAAGGTACCTTGCCCAGGCCTCAATCAAACTTAACGATGCAGAAGGGCTGATCACGAACAAATAAATGGCAGCAAACATCAGTAGCTGTGTCAAGAGTAACTTCCTGAGACAATTCATTAAACCCAGCCTAATGAAGCTAAGCTGGCAGCATGTCTCAACATGAGCTGATACAGATCTTTGGGGGAGAGACAAGTTCGAGCACTGGTCTTGAGGTTGGCTCATAGACCCATACCAGAGAGTAAAATGCCGACCCTTTACGTCGGCTCATCTACTAAGATGGCAAGCACTACCACTGTTGAATGCTGGATCAAGGCCTATAGAGCTGTGTAAACGACCTAATTAGAATCTGGTAGGCCTTAGGTATCACGTCAAGAATAATCAGATATCTGTATGGGGGGTCCTTCGGCATAGAGCTAGGCAGAAATGTCAACAAGGGCTGGGTTTAATGGCGATCTGTTTCCTGATCTGTTCCTCTGGCATCGTTTTCATCACCGGCCGGCCTATGGCAAATAGCATTTGATTTGAGCTGTAGAAGATCAATCACAGGCTGACCGTGCTAACTGCAAGATCCAAGATCACCATTGGGTATGTGGTCTGGTCGGAAGCCTCTAATCACTCGACTGCCTTCTAAACGAGTCATAATTACTAAACAGTCATCATTAGGCTACAGTTGGAAGAAATGAGTGGTCAAAGACCAAAGCTGCATCGGTCGGTGCACGTTGCTGATAGTCACAACAAGACTGCAGAATGATACGGTACAAGGAGATTGGCAAACGTCTTTTTACACCATTCCCCTCTCTTATTTCACTTCTGCTTCCACCCTCAACTCCAAACCCCCTGGGACCACGATAGACTTTGGCAGTGCTGTTACTCGGTGGCCTCAGGGAGCTGTAGGTGCGTGCCCCGGATCAAGCAGCTGCAGATCCAGCTGCCACAGCCGGTCCCAGATCGCTGAGTGCATACTGACACGAGTGAGGCACCCATCCCATCCTAAGCTGCACCACGATGCAGCAGCTGGTACATCAGACTCTGCACCTCACTAAATCCAACTTCCATAGCTCCAACGTCTAGAGCACCGGCAGCACACGAGTAGGTAACTGCACACGAGTAGGTAACCGCACGAGAGCAGGGACGACATTGGAGCCAGAGACCATGGTCGACCACTCACCCCACCCCCTTAGGAACAAGTTAGTAGTGCATCGGCAACTCCGGAGGAGGCTGATCAGACCGAGGAGAGTAAGGCTTTGGCCATTCAGCGGGGCTGCCGACTCAAGTCAGTTGCTACGTTTGCTCTGGGGCTCTGAGCTCAATGGCTTGCTAATAAGCTTATTTGTTTAGTCTCACTGTGCAGCACACAATTTTCCCCTGGCTGCCGACTTTACAAAAGACACCAGGAGTGTTTGTACAGCCAAGCAGAACAAGTGGTCAGGTTGCTACTTGACCTGGCAAAGCTATGCAGTGCAGCCTCGACCTATTTATGTCCACGGTGGGGAGAGTGCAAGTGCAGTGGAGCCGAACTCCCACTGGTTAATGCATTGCAGCCCGAGAGCAAGGGGCTACACCAGCCAGCAGCAATCACAACCAGTAGCCAGAGGTCATCGATGGAGCATTACTGGGGCCGGACAGAATCTGCTGATTAACTAACTCCACAGCATAATCTTTGAAGGGATTAATACCTAAAGAAATTTGCAGAGCTTTGATAATAATCTTGCAGAGGCAAGTTATGAGTTTGATTAACTTAAAAGTGCACAAAAACATATACCATTATGTCGAAGCATTCCAAAAGTCTAAAGGAACTCCACATATCCACCAGCTGTGGTTACATTACACACAATGCCCCCTTCTTGAGGCCTAGAAAAAACTGGTGATTGCAATCGTGGCCGTCTACGCTAATGGCTACCAATGTCTTTATCAAACGAATGTCTGTATTATTTCTAATAAAATAGGTGCAAGAATGATAACTATAACTTGCCACTTAGTTACCATTAGAAGCTGAAGCTTCATTCCACAGCCTGCAGAGAGCTTGGAAATTCGTGCAGTGATTCTGTTGGGCCCCCAAATACTGCCATGCAAATCTCCCAAAAGCTGCTCTTTTTGCAGCGGGTCACGGCCGTGAATGCATTCAGACTTTACTTCCTATATTTTAAGTTGGCTGAGCTAGTCGATGGCCAATATGTAGGAAACCCGGAGTGATTAATACAATCTAGCTAGCATACCATTTGATCCCATGCCACCAACTCACTATGTTCCAGGCGGTTGTAACCAATACTCAATACTCCTTTTAAAGATCACACATGCCTTTCTGAAACAACTTCACAAAAATAGCACAATAGCATAACACGAGACTTAAAAAACTTCGGTGGCAAGATAACACAAGTAGAAATAACAAGACTACGTAGACAGGGTGAACTTGTACTTCTACAGATGACATTCAAATTTTTTGACATTCAAACCAAGCACCAGCAAGCATTTTGCCAGACTTACTCCTTGCCAGTCCTCAGCAGTGCTCCTCTGTGCCTCCTCACTACCACTGCTGTCTGCTTTTGCCGAAGACTTAACAAGCTCTGCCTTCGTGAGCACTGCTTCAGCAGTCCTTGCAAGACCCGTGGCCGGATTCAGAGCGACAAACTGCAGCGGATTGGCCGCCAGTGATCGGCGATGCGGAGGCCGCTGCCCCGACGAACGACCGTCCGATCCGTCCCACGAGCAGTCGCTCGATCGAGGCAGGTCAGCCTCATTGTCGCTTCCCTCGCTTCGCGACATGGTGGCGGCGTCCAGCTCGGCGGGCGAGCTGCCCATACTGAGGTCGTGTGTGCTAATGGGCAGCACGTCCGGCCTGGCAGCCACCAAGGCAGAAAAAGCGCTGAAGTCAATGTCCGGTCCGTGGTACGAGCCGCGGATCTGCCGTGCAAGCCAGAAGACTGTGATGGCCACCTGCAGAGGAAGGAAATGGGCTGACGAAGACTGTACATGCAGATACGGGACAATGCACCGATGAAGGGAAGACTTTGGCACCCGGTGCTACAACTTTTTTGCAACGGTGACACGTGTCAAGGGGCACAGTTGCCACATTCCCACACCACTCAATCCGTGCATTCTACAACAGTTGTCATCGCCACAGTCTGAGTTCCAAGTGTGGGCCCTCGTACAGAAAGCTATGTAAGCTTCTATGCTAATTGTGATGTAGAAGACCTAATATACATATTAAATTTGGCTGTATACGTCATCAAACGTCTTGGAGCTTTATTTTCCGTAATCATAGACATATATAACCAAACGTATCAAACCGAAATCAAAAATATTCCAGACTAGGGTCAATCAAGCAGAGCTGAACTCGCATTTCAAATTTCACTCCGGTACGTGAATTATTAGCCGAGTTATGGAATTTACAAGGCACCAACCAACCATGGAAATGAAGCTGTATAAAAGTCACAAGTATGCACCTCAAGCATCAAGCATCTATAGCGATCTACCAAGAATCGACAAGTTAGGATACAAGTCGCATATGATGCAGAGATCAATAACAATTTTATTTGTAGATTTGTTGCTTCCGGTTTACATTCGGGTTAGGCGTGGTTTGCACAACCGATTTTTCTTTCACGTGGAAGTCAACAAAACTTCCGATCCCAGTTCTAACATATTTGTCTTTCAAAAGGTACCACAAACACATATTTGACTGTAGGACAAATTGTATAGGTATTTTCTTAAAATTCCCCCTTAAGCTCGGCATTCAAGGCACAAGCCGAAAGCCTCTTTCGACTCTTATCTAAAAGGAAGTGTGTGCCCCATTCGGAGAGCAGTGCACTAAAGGCATTATAATTGGCAAGTCTCTTTAGACACGCCCAATAAAAAAACCTACTAAGCAAACTCCAAAAGATTAAGGTCACCTACTAAAAATCCTTTGTAAGAAAATATCTTGACCGTGCACACCGACGAGGCACTGCTTTAGCTGCTCCTAATCTGCCCAATCTAAAGAAAAGTGCTAGGAAAACCCATTGAAGCTTCGTGCCGAAGGCGCCGCCCAACAAGCCTCTAGAGGGGGTTTTTCAGCCTTGCAAACCACTCCGGAAGCTTGGTAGCCACCCGGAAGAGCTAGCCACTGGGGATGACGGAGGGGATGCTGAAAGCAATGGTGTGTTCTCAGCAACTGGGAATCAGGGTCTGAAAGGCCGCTACTTGGCCAGGCCAAGTCGTCCAGACCCACGGGGGCAGGACCAAGCATTCCATAGGCTCCCTTTGCCAGAATTAGACTGCATCTGCCCTCACCTAGCCAGCGGAGAGAGAATGTCAAGAAATGTGGGAATGTCAATAAGCATTTATAAAATTGGTCCGGGAATCAAATACTTGTTTAGAGCACCTTTCAAAAGACAAACGTTAGAAATGAGATCGGAAGTTCTGACGACTTCCACATATAAGAAAAACTGATTATTATGCAAACCATGTCTAACCCGGATGGAAAGCATAAGCAAAACATCTACAAATAACAAATTTGCCCATCTCTACTTCATATGTGACTTGTCCCCAAACTTGCCGAATCTTGGTAGATCTAGATACATACGATGACGCTTGTCGATGTGCATTCTTGTGACTTTAATGCAGCTTTATTTTCAGTTAATACTTCAAGGATCAAAGTGAAATTTAAAATGTGAGTTCATCTCTGATTGTACAACAACACTATTGAATTATTTCTGATTTAGGTCGCTGAAAATGAAGCTATATAAAAGAGTCATTACATTCACCTCAACAAGCTTCAAGCACGAACATAGATCTACCAAGGTTCGAGAAGTAGGAATACAAGTCGCATATGATGCAGAGATCGCTAAGTTTGTTATTTATAAATATGTTGCTTCCGGTTTACACCCGAGTTAGAAATAGTTTGCATAATCAGCTTTTCCTTCATTTTTAACATGTTTGTCTTTTGAAAGGCACCCTAAGCAAATATTCGATTGCCGGATCAATTTTATGAGTACTTTCTTGACATCCCCCTTCGGCAAAGCCATCACAGTTACATTAGCAATGTATGGCAAAGTCTCCTAGTGCATCTATCCTATCTTCTGTGCACTGTTGTCATGCTGACAAAAAGGGGCTCAGAAGGGTACCTCAACCATGGAGCCGTCCACAATACAGTGAGCAAGAACGATCATTATGCCATATTCACATTCTTTACTGATAAATCTTGCCGGGAAGTGAAGGGCACCAACAGGACTACACTACTACACATGTAGCAAGCTGTGCATTTCTAAGAAAGACAGGCAGTGTCACTTCTATAGTGTCTCTATTTCTCAGTCATTCAAATGTGATGAAGTCGCATTCCGGCTGCAAACTTCGAGTAATGGATGCTGATCGTCAATGACTTTCTAACATAAAGGGTGCCTTGCCGTAAGTTGCAGTTTTTCTAAAATTTTACAAGTAAACAGCCATGCACGACCCAAAAATTGAAAAGCAACAGGGTTTGCGTGAGTACCACAAAACTATCTAATTAGTGAGTGAGTCTACTAAAGTGCAACTACAGTAATTTTATTCACATCAAAGAACCATTTTGAAGAAAAGTGAAGGTATTATCGCTTATACATGTAAACAACAAGGAGTTATTATATCTGTAAGCATAAAACCTATGCCTGCTTAAGTGTCCCAAAATGGATCTATACTCACACAGGAGTTCTTGTAAAATTGTAAAGTTTGACCAAGTTCAGTGTGTCAATTGCATGATTGCTCAAGTAGGGGGCAAATGTTAAATATTCTTCTGCTCACATCATTTCATCTCTGCCAACCAGCAATAAAAACATAAGCCAACTCGTTGGGAGTTCATTTAGGGGCTGAAAGCACAGATAACTCCATTAATGCCAACAGCAATAACAGCCTAAGCTAACTCTTTTGGCATCCACCTCGGAACAAGACCCAAACATCACTACACCTATCTATGGCAACTACCGCCAGAGCCAACTCTCTGGGAGTCCCCTTTGGGAACAGAAGTACACATTTCATTAATAAAGTCAATAGACAAAAAACAGAGACCAAGGTTCTTCATGCAGACAAATTGCATCTCTGGAATGTGCAAGAGCAATGTCTTCTGTAGAAAAGTTGCAACTAATCTGCCCAACAACCAAAAGTAATGATGGTGGCATCATCAGGACTCCATGCAATGAGGTACTGAGGCTGTACACGTGACATGCATTGCATAGAATTTTAAAACTAATCCCCCTTTTTAGTAGTTAATGCAAACCAGTCTGAACTACTCGTCCTTTTAATACCCTATCCACGGTATTTAAATCGAAGTCAAGCAGCCCAAGCAGATCACATGTAAGGCTTCAGCATGCAGGCATATACTGCAATGCACGGCAACAAACATTACGTTGGTCGTTTAAGCTTTGCAGTGAAGTGTTTTCTAAGCCAAACTTGTAGGTAGCAAAGTAACTTCCTAGCCATATTCCACAAACAAATAGTGCACTGGAGTAACAGCATTGCAGATCCTCATTCTTGATTGAGATGGGGTAACCAAAAACGGTCTACACCAACATTTTCTACAGAATTTAAATCATTGCCTGAACCGCCTGAGCCGAAACATTGGTACAAACCCGTGGGCATGGCCAAGATAAGATAATGTAAAAAATAGACCAGTAGACAGTAAGGCGGTGAGCCGTGATGGCACACTAGGTAAGGCGGTTGCTTTTCGAGACCTCGGTCCCAAGGTCGTGGATTCGATTCCTGCGGTGGGCAATCCTTTATCGCCACTGCAAGCGGTGGTGATAGTCTTAAAGGCTCTTCTGTCGCTATATAAAAGAGGCTGTTTTATCAGCTAAGATTAAGGCTGAATAAGCAGTGCAATATCCATCAAAACGGTCTGTATGAGAGGAGCTTGCTGCCAGTTTTTCATCAGTCTTCTCACGGCCTTGACCAGCTGCCTATATTGGCATCAGACAACAGAAGCATCAGTGCCCACTACTTTAGCACTTCAAGTTTAAGTTACTATTGTCATCCGGTTTACATGAAGGAATTTATACGAATAAAGCGAGTTTCACACGACGGCACAGGAACTGACACATGCTGCCGGGAGTAACGATGGTGCCTGGGTCGAAGTCTTGCCACTACGGTGGCTGCCGGCAGCAGCTTGCAAAGCAATCGTGTGAAGGCAAAACAACCAAGTGAGGAGCATCATGCACATGACAAGGCTGCGAATGTCTGAGGAACTACTTGACTACTTACGCAGCGAAGCCGCCTGTCCTCTTCGAGCTTGAGCGCGGATGCAGCTTTCGGAACTCTGCAAGCAATATCGAGCAGCTGGCTGGTGTGTGATGCCTGTGCACCGGCAGTGCACCGGCCGCAGGCGATGCCTACCGCTGTTGCGGTCATATCCTTACAAAGGCAAATGCCGGGCCACAGACCAGCTGAGGCCAATCGGCACCGATAGCGCAAAAAAGGAACCATCGGCAACAGTTGGCTTCAGGCCAGCTAAAGCCTAACAGGTAACTTCTGACTTCCATTTGCATGGCCAAGCAGCAACCTAGGGGTGTGATCGATAATGAGGGTTGATGGGGCAAACTAGCATCAACAGCAAATAAAGCTAAAGCGATAGCTGCAGCATTTCTATGATCCCTGCTAGGTGGCCATTTTGCTTGCCCTGTTCTGTTGAACGGGACTAGCACAAGCAATACTGCTGATGGCAGGGCATGGATGAGTTAGTGCTTGCATGCACATACAAACAAATGCATCCACTCACGACATCCAAATGCAAGTGGGCAAGTGAGTGCATGCATACACACACGTGGGCAAAATCTTCATACATGTGAAGTGACTTCAGGATGCTGAGCATAGTAAGAGAATTAGAGAAGGCAAGCGAGATGCAAACACGGGCTGCCCAGGGCCTGTTTACTAGCTAATACGTTTTCCCATGCACAGTTGGGCAGTATGCTACCTAAAGCCAATCTGCCGCACTGTTGGCCCACTGCAAGCGGGTGTCTTTGGGTAGGGTATAATGTTTGTTTGGAATCTGGATCATAGCATCATATCATCAAAGCATCATCTGGATCATAGAATAAAATCCCAACCCTTTGAGTCATAGAGGAGGTCCACTCAGAAGCCATCAACAACAACTATAACAATAACACAGCTCTTGCTGAGTTAGCAGCATGAGAAGTGCTTAAGTAACTTATCAGACATCGAAGTTTTAACTAACAAACAATATGTGATTCAGAGCTGGGTGGCAAATAATTGCTATTGTTGCTCCTGAATTTTTCATGCATTAAGGCATGCAGCTTTTTAGCAGCTAAGTCAAATGCCGACAAATTCTTGTTACAACTCACAACCAAGGTCTCTTGCACAAAACAAGAATTAGGCATGCTACCTATACGAAAGAACTCTTACAGAGGACTATTGGAAACGATCTTTGCCTAAATAATGCTGTCCGAAATAGTTACTGACCTGCCCTAAACATGCCTGCTTTCGGGTAAGACTCAAATGTAATAAGGGTGCTGTCATGGCATGTATGCACCACACATGC